>JAVJIF010011723.1:0-123192 GCA_038442645.1 Agave tequilana | reverse complement strand
GGCTATACTTGAGTGAAAGATTTTTCAGATGCAGACTGGGTAGGCTCACTGATTAATAGGCAAATAACCACAGACTATTGTGGTATTGTTGGAGAAATCTTGTGTTTTGAAGAAGTAAGAAACAAAATATGCAATCATGATCTAGTGTTGAGTGAGAATATCATGTGATGATAGATTTAACATGTGATTTGGTTAGGTAAAATAATCTCTTATCGGGACTTTATTTCACTTTAGAATCTTCTATGACCGTATATTATGACAATCAAGTACTATTTGCATTGCTGAAAATCTTATATTTCACGAGCGCACAAAATATATTAAGATATAGACTATTAGATGCATCAGAAGGTGGCACATGATAAAATATCCAGACCCGATATATATCATCAACTCATCAGGTGACTGATGTACTCACGAAGGCTTGAGAACACCCGGGTTGACTTTATTTATGACAAGCTGGACTTGTCGATGTATATGCTCTAACTTGAGGGAGAGTGTAATTGAGAGTTATTATTATTTAGGCGTCTGATGTGAAACGTGTGTGCATGCAAGGCCGAAATCAATGATGTAATTGCAATCACAAATTACACCAAAAATATGATCGTGGGTAGGAAAATAGTTAAAACTTGTAATATTAAGCAGGTGTATTTAAAAAATGTGCACGCGAAGTTATTACCCTTCTAATATCAAATAAATCAATATAATTATTAAGTTATGATGGTACAATACATATGCAATATTAACAGCTAGCAATTACAAGATTTTTAGGTTCTCACTGTTGAGTTGGATGTCGAGCAAATAGTCCCACATCAATTAAGCATGGATGATCTAGGGTATATAAGAATTTGGGCAACCACCTAAAAGCTATTCTTTTGAGATGGCATCCCCAGTTTTTACAAATGGTTTCAGAGCCATGCCTCGAACTTAGCTGTGTGGGTGGGTGGTATTCGATTCTCAGGGTGCAAACGCGCAATAAGGTCCCTGTGAAGCTACCTGGGCTCTCAAGAGTTTTACAGTAGAGTCTTGTTTCACGTAAGGCCTTCGCGTAGTGAAGAGGAGTAATGGGTGCAATTTGTGATTCACGTATGGCGTGGATTCATACGCAGTTAAGAGGATCTTGATAGAGCATATTGATCTTCCAGGTGTGAATAACTTCTAGGTGTGAAAAAAAATGAGCTTACAGGGAGTCTCTGTTCGAAGAGGATTGTTAAGTTGGATGTCGAACAAATAGTCCCACATCGGCTAGACATGAGGATGGTCTTGGGTATATAATAATTTTGGCAACTCCATCTAGAAGGCTAGTCTTTTAAGATGGTGCGCCAAGTCCCTTACACTCATAACTTATGAATATATAGTGGACAGTAGATAAAATTAATAACATACTACAGAGAAAAATATCAAGACTTGAAAATAATGATCACATCCAGAAAACTTCCTATTTAGGATCATGTCGACCTCAGTATCCTGCTGAAGCGTAGCTCTGATCTTCACAAATCCAACATCTCGAGAACGATTTGAATTGAAACTCTGGATGGCTGATTGAAAATGAGACTCGAAGCTTTTTAACGGGATGTCTGCTCTCAATCGGCTGAATCTGATCCGCACTAAGCTATAGGTCAGATCAGAGACTGTCGAGTCGAGTTGACTCTCCAGTGGATTGGGTCGTGCTACCATCGGGTCGGGTTGATTGTTAGTCTGAACTGGGTCGGATGGCTGCAATCAAGTCGGAGCCGGTTTCTGTAAAAAATATCGTATTGAGATGAGTTTGAGTTTGAACGGGTTCGGTCGGGCTGACAGAATCGGACCCAGACCCTACTCAGCCCTACTGGGCTCAGGCTTCAGGCGATGGGTAAGAGAATAAGGGGAAATTCGATGACTTATGGGGAGAGAGAGAGGAGAAGGTGAGGCAGTGACGGTGGAGTGACAACAGGGTCAGGGAAGAGGCAGGATGGTGGTGGCGGGCGATTGGTCGAGCAACATGCGAGAGGGAAGAGAAAGAGGAGTTGATGGTTTGGCGGGGCTCACCACAGTGGTTACAGTGCCAGCGGGGAAAGAGAAGAGAGGAAGAACAAAAAGGAGAAGCGCAAAGATGACAGTGGTGGTTGACTGGAGGCGTCGGTGAATGGTGTTGTCGACGGCGCAACGAGATGACGAGTAGGTCGTGGTTGGGTTCTTCGACGTGGAAAGGAGAGAGAAGGAGGTGGGGTGGTGGATGGTGAAGAGAGCGATAGCTTCCGACGACAACATAGTGAAAAAGAGTTTGCAGAAGAAAGAGGGGAGACTAGGGGGCGGGTGAGGAAAAGAGATAGGAGAGGGGGGAGAGAGAATATGATTAGGGTTAAGTTTAATAAAGAGGATAATTAGAAATTGAATCATAAGGTTTGTTTGATTTGCTTCAAGTGACAGGAAAAGGTGCAAGTGGTAAATGGGAATGAGGGTCGTCAGAAAGCGACTCGGTGAGTGTGTGTGTAAAGAGGAGTGCTCGTGCATATAAACAATGTACACAAAATAATAACAAGCAGAATTTAGAAGCTTACTACGAGACGAGAAGACAGAAAATGGTCTTTATTTGAAAAAGATGGAGACAGAAAGGAGATATTGAATAGGGAAAAGAGAAGCAATAAAAAATATTGATTCGATGAGCTTAATCGATGAACCATAGTAAGTTGGAGATTTCCACCCACATCCACCCCCCTGCCCCCCCCCCCCCACCCCCCAAATTTTGATAGCCTGACCTTTTTCTCTTTTTCCCATAAAGCTTCCCTTCACCCAATCCCATATCCAATAGTTATACATTATTACCATTATTTCATATCTATATTTTTAATTACTTTTTATTATTATTTTTATTTTATTCTTATTATTAATTGTTATTATATTTCATTATGATTATTATTATTTCTTATTAATATTAGTAGAGATATTATTATAATATTATTTAGTTATTACTATGTTTATTTTTAATTTTTATTATAAGTGTTTATTATATTATTGTTAATTTCATGTTGTTATTATTTACTATTATTAATATTAGTTAATGTGAATATTATTATTGTGTATCTGACAACTGAGTAGATGACAACTAATATCTGACATCGATACTAGAGATATAGTCACTAACACAACGATGTCACTAACAACTGGTAACTGGTACTGATACCTGACAACTACTACAAACTCTGAAATACATCATATGATCACCAATAAATAATCTCACGAATAACTGATAAAGTGATGACTGATATCTGATAACTCTGAGAATGTAGTGAAAAATTAAGATCTGTGCAAGTTTTACGGTGTTTGGTAGGTAATGTGAAAGCGTAAGTGAAAAAATATTATATTTTACGGTGTTTGATTAGTAATGTGAAAATGTAAGTGAGAAAGCGGACTAGAAAATTAACTGTTTGATGATTTAAGTATTACCTATATTATTAAATTAAATTTACTATTAAAAATTAAAATGTATAATAAATTTGTTAATCAAATATTTAATAGTTAATAAATTTTTTAATAAAATAAGTAATAAAATATTAAATAAATAAATATATAATATTAAAATATTAAACTAATAATTAAAAATTATTAAAATATTAAAATATTATATATTAAATATATTAAAATATTAATGATAAATAATATTATTAAAATTTTAATTACAGAGAAACTAAAAATAAAATAAAAACCTAAAATAACAAAAAAGTACAAGAAAATGAAAAGTACAGCTCTTGTTCAATCCCTATTCAAATCAAAAGATGTCGATGTTGCGTGCTTTCATCTCTGTTATACAAACGCCTTGTCTTCGTTCTGATGTCCACATCATTCTCCTCGGATAGGAGAAAACTCGACCCCGTCGAGTTAGGTGTAGAAGGGCTCTTATGCTGCTCTAATGCATCGGGTTCAATCTATTGCAAGTCACCTCAGTCTAACCATATATCTCCATTCAGTGCATTTCCTTTCTAGCGAATCAAATATCTACGAGTCCTACCAGATTTGGTAGCAATAATCTCATCTTCTAGAATTTTATCAACTTCCTTTGTTGTATATGATGAGTATGTGGTGTATTTGGTAGTGGGGATAGCAGAAAATGGTTCGGGAGAAGGCTTATCAACCAATGAGTTGTTAGGGTTAAAATCATGACCCTTGTAATCTATTAAGTTCTTAACAGTGAAAGTACAACTGATGTCAAAATCTTTAGGAAAATCTATAACATAAGTATTGCCATTTAATTTATTCAAGATCTGGAAAGGTCCAAAACTACGAGCATATAATTTTTTAACATTTTTCGGACAAATCCGAACTATCATATAATTGCCAACATTAAAAGTTTTAAAATTTTTTCTGATTAATAGTTGATGTTACTTTGTTCAAGTCCATCAATGATCTCTTTGTATAGCGCGTGCATGTGTAATGCAAATGCAAATGTAGATGGAAACATAGGTACTATTTAATGGGATGGTGTCGGCAATAGAGGAGGAATGTATGGTGGCTAAAGCAGGCAAGCCAGAAGGAGAAAGGAGAGAGCAACAACAAGCGGTGGAGGAGATGGTGGAGTCAACAACAGAGCCAAGAAAGGGGAAGGACATGCTCTTTTCTTCATGTTTTGATCAAAGACCTTCGTATTATTTAGATTAATTACTTTAGTTTTCTTGAATGCAGGAGGTGTCTGATTGGGCTGTCTAATTTTAGTTCTCAAGAAAAGTAGCTTAATTTTCTTATCCTTATATTCAAATTGACATGTGTTAGATTGTCCGTAAATGGTGACATCTTTGTCGAACAACCATGAACTGCTTAGGATAACTTGACTTACATCCATTATAACCACATTACACTAAATCTTGTTCTTGTAAAAATTAAAGTCTACCAGAACCAGACATTGTTGCTTTACTTCTAGGACCGTGGAGTTAATTCATGACACTTTGTTTGGGTGGAGATTAGGTTTAATCCAAGATTTTCGGTCACCTTGGACGATATTGCATTTGATGCAACTCTCATTATCTACATCACCTTACATTTCTTATCTCTAATCTTGATGAATATGTGAAAGGTCATAGTTCTTTTCCAATCATCTTTTTTTTTGCGGGTTGTGAGGGGACATACCGGATGACGAACAAGTGGGTCGATGATGTTCGCCTAATGCAGTTGAGACCAATATTATCTCCTGCGATCTCTTTGTCAGTGTCACAATCTACTTCTCCTAGTTGGAACATGAATTTGTTTACACAAGATTAATAGCATGTGGGGTATTACACATCGGTGGCAGTTTGTTCGGGGAATCTTGTTGGATGATTTCACTAATCCTCTTAATCACATGAGTGACTTTAGAGGGACAATGCTACCAGACTTTGGGGCTATAATGAGAACTCCATTAACAATGATAATCTTAACATGACTGGTGCGTTCTGCTCCTGCCAACGAAATGAAGGCGTTGCCCTTTCCGAATGCTTCTCCTAAAGTTCTCGCAATGAGAATAAGATGATGCTCCCCTTCTATTTGTCTTTTTCCACTTTGCTAATCTTCCTCTCGGAGGCGGGTCAGGCGATGGCGGACGTGAGAGGAAGAAACCTTAGGGAAGACGCTCTTCTCTTAGATCTTTTTTAGTGCAACACAAGAAAACACCCTCTTTTTGCCATCCCTGCAGCTTCCCAGAGCCTTTTTTGTATTGAATGCATGACGTAGCTAGGACCCCTCGGCGAATGTTTGAACCTATGTTCAAACCAAAACAACCCGGGGGCCCCAAAGGGGCCTACCCTTGGCACTTATTGTATTTAGCAACTTGGTCAATCTTGATAATTTTCTTTTTAGGACCTTTGTTTATATTATCTATTTCAGTATTCTTATTCTTAACATCATTCCTAAGTGGGGTGGAATGATAATAGACCTATGAGGCTGGGTAGATGGGAGAGGTCTAGATACTGGTGTTCTTTTGATCAATAGCGGGTTGGAGACCACACATGGTATATGGCTGAACTGAAGGTTGTGCAGTCGTAGGTTATTCACTAGATGGAGCACATCTATTCATTGATCTTTGGTTGCAGTAATCTTAGATGTCATGTCGACGAGTATCATGAGAAGTTGAGCCCTTGCGATTGGATCCATCGGGGTGTGGGGCATGACTAGACTCTTGTAAAGGTGAGGTCATTATGATAAGACACGAATCTGAACTAAATATTTTTTTTAAAATTACATTAAATGCAAGAAAGAAATAAAAGTTCTAACGAGTACCTAAATGATGCAAATCTTCCCCTAATTGTGCTCTGGTACTAAAATGTTCGTGTGTACATGTAATAACGAAATCAGTGATATAACTGAAATTCGCAATGTTCCACCAAAATTACGAATGTTGGGTAGGAAAATAGTTAAAACTTGTAATATTGAGCAGATGGATTTAACAAAAAAATTGCATGCGCAGTTTATATCATTCTAATCTCAAATAAATCAAAACAATTACTAAGTTTGATGATACAATTACACATGAAATATTAACGACTAGCAATTACAAGATTTTCAAATTCTCACAATTCACAGTATACAATAGACAACAAATAAAATTGATAAAATACTGAAGAATGGTTATCAAGAATTGAAAATAAAAATCGTGTCAAGAAAATGTACATACTGAGGATTATGTTGACTTCAATGTCTTGCTGACGCGTAGCTCTGATTTTCACGAATCCAACGTCTCGAGAATGGCTCGAATTGGACTCCGGATGACTGAGAAATCACTCGAAATCAAGACTCGAAGTTTAACGAGTATGTCTGCTCTTAACGAGTCTGAATTTGATCTGCATTGTAGCTACGGTTGGATCAGATGCTGACAGGTTGGGTTGACTCTGTAGTAGATCGGATCATGCTTCTGTCGGGTGGTTGACTGGTTACTCTAAATTAGGTCGGATAGCTGCAGTCAAGTTGGAGCCGGGTTGCTGTAAAATGTATCCGGATCGAGATTGAGTTTGAACAGGTCAGGTCGGGCTGTACGGAATTGGACCCAGACCCTACTCAAGCACTATTGGACTTGGCTTAGGGATAGGTGGGAGGGAGGGGAAATCGGCGATGACTCATGAAGAGAAGAAAGAAGGTGAGGCAATGGCAGTAGAGTGGCGGCAGGGTCAGGGAAGAGGCATGATGTCGGCGGTGGTGATTAGCAGGACAAGGCTGCAGGAAAGAAGAGGAAGGGAAGGAGTTGATGGTTGGTGGGGCTCATGGCGGTGATCACAGTGCCAGTGGGGAAGATGAGAAGAGGAAGAAAAAAGAGAAGGAGAAGACACAGAGTAGGACAGTGGCGGTTGAGTGGAGGCGTCAGCGAGTTGGGTTGTCAGCGACGCAACGAGACGATAGAGAGGCCATGGTTGGGTTTTTTTATTGTGGGAAGGAGAGAGGAGGTTGGGTAGTGGATGATGACAGAAGCGGTGGCTTCTGACGGCGGCACAATGAAGGAGAGCTTGCAAGAAAAAAAAAAGGGGAGGATTAAGGCTACAATGGCGTCGGGTGAGGGGGAGAGAGGGGGAGAGAGAAACATGACTAGGGTTAGGGTTTTAATGAAGAGAATAATGAGGAATTGAATCCTAAAACCAATTACTCAATCATAATCTTTTGTTTAATCAAAATTCAGTATTAAGTTTTATTCATAACAAATGAGCCTTTAAATAGGTTTTACAAAACTCAATTTCGAGTCCACAACCGATGTGTTACTAAACTAAAAGCAAACTAAAAATAAAATAAAAAATCTAAAATAACCAAAATACAAGAAAATGAAAATTACAGCTCTTGTTCTATCTCTAATCAGACCAAATAGATGCCGATCTCGTGCACTTACGTCTCCATTGATACACACGTCTTGTCTTTGCTCTGATGTCCGCATCAGAGTCATTATGTAATTATGAGTTATTGCTTAATTAGAAGTCATATTGCTACATGTAGTAGGAGTCATATTTCAGAAGTTGTAATTGTATTTGTGTGTAAATAAGAGTATAAAGAGAGAACTTGTTATCTCTCTAATTTCTATAATCTTCTCATACCAAAACCATCGCTTATACCGATGGTGGTGCAAAGACTTTAAACCATGATTCTAACCATCTTTTTATATGGTAAATTTTGTCAGCTGGGACCATGCATCATGAGGGCCCCCCTCCCCCATCTTTGTTTTTTTCTTTTTAGGATTTACAGCATTCACTTCTCTCACTCCCCCCCCCCCTCTCTCTCTCTCTCACACACACGCGCGCGCGCGCGCACATTCTATTTTGTTCACGTGAAATTTGTAGCATATCATGTCAGTCATCTGCTTTTAAGATTGTTTGTCTACTTGTTTATTATAGACTTTTGGAATTCACGATTATTGCTTGAAACCTAAGAAATCTTGTTTTCTTCTTGCAATCTTGTAGTGGAGGAACTATTGCTGGCCTTTCTCTAGGATCAAGACTAAGTAGCTTGAAGGCAAAGGTATGACATACTCTGCACCAGATTTGATAGACTTCTGAGTTCCACTTCCTCTAATCAGACTTTCATAAACTAGGTTCACGCTTTCTCTATTGGTGAGGACCCTGATGTCATCTACCACTATGTTCAAGGCCTAATTGATGGGCTTCAGGCCGGTGTGGATTCACACGATATAGTCAACATCCTAGATGTAAGTAATCATATTACAACCTAAAGCTCTTTGATATGATGCAGGAACTAAATATGTTTTTCCATGCTTACAGTTTTGTATATTGAGTGGGAGACAAACAAAAAAAGATAGAAAAAAAGGATTTTTCTCCCACGTTTTTTAAAGTAAGACAATTGGTGGGGAGGATTGTTTTCTGAGTAATACAAAAAATATTTTACTTCTAGTGCTTCTTGCATTTCATTTCGTAAATTCTTTCCACAGATAGCATTTCTTTTGTTCTGAGCCTACTGACAAGGCTAAAAAAATGATGGTTCGTAATAGCAAAAGTTGACTATAAATAGCAAGTCCACCAGTTGGCTTGTATATGAGTTAATGCTGCTCCAATTATGTGGATCATATTGTGCATGTACATGTTTGTTTTTCCACAGTAAAGCATGCATAGGGTGGTACTGCAATCTGATTCTTGAAGTTTCATTGACATATCATACCTGCATACTAAATCTGTGATATTAGAGCAGTTAATTCAGATTGTGTTCAAAAGATGGCAGATACATCTTTAAGGTCCATTCTTATCGTGTTCCAAATTGTTTAGACCTGCTTCTCATTGAAGCATGCAGATGGTATCTTTGGTACCATGATAGATTATCTGAGATACTTTTATGTTTTACCATTAAAACTTTAGGAAGCAAGCTCATCTATAACTTTGCTCATGGCCTTGACAAATAAATGGTCAACTGAAGAATTTTGAGGAAATACATCGAGTGTTGACTACACTTAACCAGATCCAATGTTCAATTTGCGGCATGTTCTGGAGTCTATATCAAATAATCTGCATATCAAAGTTTCCTAATGTAAAGGCATTGCCATGGATGGTTTGTATTATTAGCATTTACATAGATTAAGATATGTTCATAGACCACCCAACCCCCCGAAGAATTATTATTTGTTGTATGGCTTGTGAATTATCAATAAAAAGGTTTTAAAAATCAGCAAATATCTAGATCTCAATCATGATGATCCAATCCAACCGGAACCGTCGATACACTTGATATTGATTGATATGATATAGGAATAGGAGAGATTTGGGGTTTGAAGTACTAAAACTTGAAACACTGATTTATTTCATATAATGATCAAAAGAATCATTTAACAGTCAAAATTTTAAAAATCAGTAACCCTAGCAGCTAAAAGCTGAAAATCATTCTTTTTCAAACCCACAATAGAAGTCTAATCAATTAGAAAATAATCAGTAACAGTGTTGAGTGGTTGGATTAATTTCTTTATTATATTTGGTCAAACTAATATAATACACCACATCCTATTGGCTTAAGCTCTTTATATTCGCCCTTCTTTTGTGTTAGTTTTGACCTATAACTTAGGTTTTAACTGAATTACTGAATGGAATTGAATCTATGCAGACTTCAACTCCTTCGATATTATTGGAACTCACTAAGTATGTGCAGTAATTAACAAAAAACAACTTTAAATTGCTTTTTTTCAAAATCTTAACTTTGCTAATTATTTGGGTTTGATTAATAATTCAAACACTATATCCATTTAGAAAATTTTTTATTGCATCAACTATTGTATTATGTAAGCTTTGATCTAGATTTGATCTAATGTTCATCAGATATTCAAAAAAAGTCAAATATTGCTTATTGCATTTATTATTTTTTAAATTATAGATATAACTCTTTTCAGACACTAATTCAACAATCGGAAACTACCGAAACTCCTGATACCAATGCCACGATACCAAAAAAGGTAAAACCAAAAACATGATGGATGTTGATATTTCAAACCTTGATCAATAATTGTTAGTTTCTAGGATCAATCTGACAACTAATCAATATCACTGAAATATCACCGATCTAATTGGCCAAGTCGGTTAATATCATGTGGGAGGTTTTCCGTTCAATAGAACGTTCCTTAATTAAAGAACCACTTTTCAATTACCTTTCTTGGCTAAACACCAATTAGACTGGTATAAGTCAATCTCATATACTGAATATCAGTATAACCCCTATATAAAGAAATTAATTCACTTCTACAGTACTTGGAGTGAGGTACGCTTAAAGCGAATCTCCTTAAGACAATTACGTCCCTCGCACTGGTGCTAACGGGTTACTGGACGCTGGTCTCCCAAGATACAACACTCCTTCACGGTATGTGGATAGCACTACCAAATCACCGTACGGTCGAACCGTAGTTAACCAGTACCTTCACAGGATTATTAAAGCAGCGGGACTAAGACAAATTTCGGGAGAATATTTGCCTTTACTTTGGAGGAGCACCCAGTGTAGAGGAAGAAAGAAGGTAGAAGAATATTCTTCTTTAGAAATCCGAGATTCAGACAACAATTCTACTAAAGAATCTCTTGGAAGCCGCTTCGGAAACCGAGTTACTGATTTCCCACTTCCCTTTGAAAGTTACTTTAGGACTGAGAGAGAGAGGATCTCACTTCAGAACTCTTCAGAAACCGAGTTACTGATTTCCCACTTCCCTTTGGAAGTTACTTCAGGACTGAGAGAGAGGATCTCACTTCAGAACTCAAAACGCAGAGAGAGTTTTCGTTGTTGGTGTGTTTTGTTTGAGAGAAGCGGAGCGCTATTTATAGGGCTCCGGGAGGGGCATTTTGGTCTGAACCCGACTGAACTGTTGCAACGGTTCGGTCTGAACCGTTGCAACGGTTCGTTTCAACCACAGCAATCGCCCAACTGCTGCGACAGTTTACGGAGGGCGGTTCGGATCCAGAGGCGGCGGACCGGGTTTGATCCGCGTGACCCATACCCGGTCCCGAGCCCGAGCCCGGCACCGGCCGCCGTTGCCAGCGACGGCGCGCGCATGTGCGGGCATGGTTTCCTCCCAATCGCGCGCGAAAACTCCAAGTACCCAAAGGGCACACCCTTTGTTCCCATTTTTCTCTATTTAAACACTTCAAACTTCCATCCCATGACCAATGTGGGACTAAATGCCTTTAGCTACTTTTAGTCCCATTTTGACTTTGAATTAGGCAAACTTTATACTTGAATATCTCATTCATTTGAAGTCGGAATTGAACATGTGAATATACCACGTTCATCCCCAATGGAAGGAGAACACACTCCAACCATCGTCCAATTGATTCGATCAACGGATCTCGCCGTAATTCAATTCAAAGATTCACATATATTCTTCATATTCCCAACAATCCCCCACAATAAATGGAGACTCAAGGAATTGACACACAAAGAGACTGACTCTATTGTGAAAGATACTTTAGAAAAGAAACTGCAACAGGATACGTGAACTAGGTCTTGAACCTTCCATAGCGAAAGCTTTATCAGACTTACTGGCTAATCAGTGAACTAGGTCTTGAACTGTTAGCCGTTAGTATAAGCCAAGTCAACAAGCTTCACACAGTGACTTTCCAAATCAACTTTGGTTCTCGGTTGTGTCCATTTTGGCCCTAGATATTCTTGGTTTCAGAGAGTATCTTTAGGGAATAACAGCCTCCATAGAAATTCCCAAAGAGCCGATCCAACTCTATACTCACATAGGCGATCGTCCTATTAAAAGTAGTCTACTCTACTCCACTTGTTTAGTAACAAGATATAGGCATCATTAAAAGCATTAAGCTTAACCTTAATCCACTTGTAGAAAGCACTTATGTGCACCTTAGGAATGGATTGGAGTCAAGCTCCCAAGTGCTTACTTGCTTAGTCAATTATAACTAGTTTTTTCCTCTTGAACTTAGTCTGTGGGATCTCCAGTCGCTAAGTGAGGTTTCCATTAAGCTGACTCGATAAGGTTAGGCTTTTAGACCCATTCCCCTCGATGCGCAGTTTATACGCTCTCCACTTAAACCTTTAGTAAGCGGATCCGCTAAATTATCTTTTGACGAGACAAAGTCAATAGAGATAATTCCATTTGAGAGCAACTGCTTAACAATATTATGTCTATGACGAATATGTCTAGACTTACCGTTGTATATAACATTTTGTGCCCTAGATATAGTTGCTTGATTATCGCAGTGTATGCATATAGCGGGCACTGGCTTTTGCCATAATGGTATATCTTCTAAAAATTGTCGAAGCGACTCTGCTTCTTCTCCGGCCTTATCTAAGGATATGAATTTTGATTCCATAGTGGAACAAGCAATACATGTTTGTTTGGAAGATTTTTAGGATACCGCTGCTCCTCCTAGAGTAAATATATATCCGCTAGTTGATTTTGATTCCTCAGAATCTGCAATCCAATTAGCATCATTGTATCCTTCAAGTACAGATGGATATTGTCCAAATCTCAAGGCATATTCCTTGGTATGTGATACGTAACCCAATACTCGTAGTAGAGCATTCCAATGTTCATCACTAGGGTTACTAGTGTATATGCTTAACTTGCTTACAGCATAAGCAATATCGGGTCTAGTGCAATTCATCAAATACATTAGACTTCCGATAATCTGAGAATACTCCAACTGGCGTATTCCAGTTCCTGTATTCTTATGAAGGTGGATGTGTGGGAGAAAAGGGTTTGTATTCTCTTTTATCCCATGTTCCTTGAATCTTTCTATCATCTTTTCACGTAGTGAGATTGAGATAGACTGATTCCATCTGGTGTTCTGGTGATTTTAATTCCTAAAATTACATCAGCAACCCCCAGATCCTTCATGTCAAAACTGTTGGATAACATTCTTTTAATGGACTTAATAATTTCAATATTAGTCCCAAGTATCAACATGTCATCTACATAATGACAAATAATGATACATGCATTTCCAACTGTTTTAGTGTAAAAACACTTATCGCATTCATTGATAGTGAATCCATCTTTGATCATGACACTATCAAATTTCTCATGCCATTATTTTGGAGGCTGCTTTAGATCGTATAAGGATTTTATCAATTTACACACTTTGTGTTCTTGGCCCTTGACTGTAAGTCCTTCAGGTTGCTCCATATATATTTCTTCATTTAATTCACCATTTAAGAATGCAGTCTTGACATCCATTTGATGGATATCTAAATTATGCAATACTGAAATTGCAATCAACATCCGAATGGAGGTTATTCTTATTACTGGTGAATAAGCATCGAAGTAGTCAAGTCCTTCCTTTTGTCGATAACCATTGGCTACTAATCTAGCCTTGTACTTATCGATAGATCCATCGGGTTTTATTTTCTTTTAAAAATCCACTTACACCCAATTGGTTTACTGCAATGAGGCAAGTTTGCTAATTCTCAAGTATGATTACTTAGTATGGATTCTATTTCGCTATTTATAACTTCTTTTCACATTTGTGCTTCTGGGGTAGACATAGCCTCTTTAAATGTTTGAGTCTCGCTATCAATAGCGTTTGCTATGAAATCTGAACCAAAGATTTTGAGATTCTAGATCTCTGATTTCTTCTTGGTTCAATTTTCGCATTAACAATCGGTTCCTCGGGGCTTTCATCCCTGAACGCCATCTCATGTGTCCTTGTCCCAGAAGTCTTATCTGTTTCCCATTTGTATGGAAAGATGTCTTCAAAGAATACAACATCTCTAGATTCGATAATCATGTTTACATGAATATCTGGTATTCTGATTTATGAACCAGAAATCTATAGGCACTACTATTCAAGGCATAGCCTATGAATATGCAGTCTATAGTTTTTACTCCCAACTTAGTCTTTTTAGGTAATTGTGCTAGCACCTTTGCAAGGCACCACCACATTTTGAGATAATGGTAAAAAGGTGTCCTTCCATGCCATAATTAAAATGGTATAAGACCAAGTTTCTTGTGGGGTATTCTGTTTAGATTATAATTTGCAGTTGACAGAGCTTCCCCCCACAAGCTCTGCGGAGCTCCAGAACTTACGAGCATGGATAATGACCATCTCGTTTAAAGTTTTGTTCTTCCGTTCAGTAATTCCATTTTGCTGAGGAGTATATGGTGTTGTAGTTTGATGGATTATACCAAATTTAGCACATAACTCACTTAAGTCATTTGATTCATATTCTCCGCCTTTATCAGATTTTAGAATCTTGATATTCTTGTTGAGTTGATTCTCAACTTCGACTTTATATGTTATAAACATATTCATTGACTTATCCTTACTGTTAAAAGATACACATAATAGTATCTTGTACAGTCATCAATAAAAGTAATAAAATACTTTTTACCACCTCTAGTTGGCATAAACTTCAAGTCACACAGATCGCTATGAATTAACCTTAAAGGTTCTGTATTTCGATCAATTGAGTGAAATGAATTTTTTCGCTAACTTGGCCTCAACACAAATCTCACATTTGTGAATTTCTTCCAAGTTGAGTTAGAATATATCCTAAATTAGACAAGTTTTTTGATGACTTGTAATTTACATGCCCTAATCTAGCATGCCATAAAGTAGGAGACTCAAGCAAATAAACAGAAGATTTTTCTTTATTTATAAGCTTCGGGTACAAATAGACAAACTTTTATCTACTACTGCAACATTGGCTTTAAAAAGTCCATCAACAAGATAACCCTTTCCCACATACATCCCACCCTTAGTAAGTACAAATTTATCTGATTCAAAAATCATTCTAAATCCTTTCTTACTAAGTATTGATCCAGAGATCAGATTCTTACGGATATCTAGAACATGTAGCACATCGTTCAGAGTAAGTTCTTTCCCAGATGTCCACTTCAGGATGACCTTGCCTTTTCCTTCAACCTTGGAGACGGCTGAGTTTCTCATGAATAATTGCTCATCTTGCTCTAGTTTTTGATATTCAGAAAATAATAATTTTTCAGAGCAGATGTGCCGAGTAGCCTCAGTGTCTACCCACCAATCCTTATTGTTGGTTATCAGATTCACTTCTGACACCACAGCTGAAAGGCTTGGTGACGCATGGTCGGTCAAGTTTGCCTGTAGATGGTTCTTCTTGTTCTTTTTGAGACGGCTGCGATATTCATTCGCCTTATGCTTTTCTTTGTTGCAGATTTAGCAGGTTCCCTTGAAGCTCATGTTTTTGCCTTCTTGGACCTTGCCTTTGTACCCTTGGGCAGTCTTCTTTCGCTTTAAGCCATTGGAAGTAGACGCTTTCTCTTTTGAGTCTTCGATCACATTGGCCTTGGCTTCATAGGAGTTCTTACTGCTCCTTTTCTCGGACTTTCGGTTGTCCTCCTCGATTCAAAGCCTCACAATGAGATCTTCCAACTTCAGCTCCTTTCGCTTGTGCTTCAGGTAGTTCTTGAAATCTCCCCACGCAGGTGGGAGTTTCTCCACGATAGTAGCAACCTGAAAAGTTTCAGGGAGAATCATACCTTCGGCTTCTATCTCATGCAAGATAAGTTGGAACTCTTGCACCTGACTGATTACAGTCTTGTTGTCCACCATCTTATACTCCAGAAAATGTTCTACGACGAACTTCTTGGTACCGGCATCCTCAGTCTTGTACTTCTTATCAAGACTGGCCCATAACTTCTTTGCCGTTGTGATAGGATTGTAGACATTATAGAGAGAGTCATCCAGTCCATTTAAAATATAGTTTCGACAAAGGAAGTCACCTTGAGTCCATGCATCGACTGCAAGGACTGGGTCCCGATCAGTTCCGGGTTCTGGTGGATCTTCTTGTAGGAATTTGGCCAGATGCAGAGTGGTCAAGTAGAAGAGCATCTTCTGTTGTCACCTCTTGAATTTTATGCCATCAAATTTTTCTGACTTCTCCGGCTTTGGGTTAGGAAGTGGAGTAGGCATCAAAGCTTGTAGCTGCATGTTTGGTGCCTTGCTTGAGCTATCTTAATTAGTCTCAGACATTTTCTGTAAGTTCAAGCAGAACAGAAGTAAGAAACTTCAACTGATAATTGTCTTAAGATTGTTAGTTTTTAGGATCAATCTAACAAGTAATCAATATCACTGAAATATCACCGATCTAATTGGCCAGGTTGGTTAATATCAGGGGGAGGTTTTCCGTTCAGTAGAACGTTCCTTAATTAAAGAACACCTTTTAATTACCTTCCTTGGTTAAACACCAATTAGACTGGTATAAGTCAGTCTCAATATACTGAATATCAGTATAACCCTTGTATAAAGAAATTAATTCACTTATACAGTACTTGGAGTGAGGTACGCTTAAAGCGAATCTCCTTAAGACAATTACGCCCCCCGCACTGTACTAACGGGTTACTGGACACTGGTCTCTCAAGATACAAGACTCCTTCACGGTATTTGGATAGCACTACCAAATCACCGTACGGTCGAACCGTAGTTAACCAGTACCTTCACAGGATTATTGAAGCAGGGGACTAAGACAAATTTTGGAAGAATATTTGCCTTTACTTTGGAGGAGCACCCACTGTAGAGGAAGAAGGAAGGTAAAAGAATATTCTTCTTTGGAATTCCAGATTCAGACAACAATTCTACTAAAGAATCTGTTAAATTTTCTGAGCCCTCTTTCAGAACGAATTTTGCAGAATCTCTTGAAAGCTGCTTCGGAAACTGAGTTACTGATTTCCCACTTCCCTTTGGAAGTTACTTCAGGACTGAGAGAGAGAGAGAGAGGATCTCACTTCAGAACTCAGAACACAGAGAGAGTTTTCGTTGTTGGTGTGTTTTGTTTGAGAGAAGCGTAGCGCTATTTATAGCGCTCCGGGAGGGGCATTTTGGTCCGAATAGTTGCAACGGTTCGGTCTGAACCGTTGCAACGGTTCGTTTCAACCGCAGCAACCGCCCAACTGCCGCGATGGTTTACGGAGCTCACTTGTAGTAACTGACCCAGTAATGAGGGCAGTTACAACTAATCTGCGGAGCTCACTTGCAGTTGAAACGCAGGCTTCATTTAGCCTTGTGTTTAGCCATTGACATGCTGCTGGACGCTTAGCCTTGTGTTTAGCCATTGACATGTTGTTGGACGCGGGCCTCGAGCTTTGCTAGACGCGGGCTTCGAGCTCTGCTGAGACGCAGGCTTCGAGCCCCGCGTCTTGGCTTTGCAGTGATGCTGAGACGCGAGCTTTGAGCCCTGCATCTTGGCTTTGTAATGACGCTGAGACACGGGTTTCGAGCCTCACATCTTGACATTGCGTCAATGATTTTTATTAGCCTTACGTCTGAAGTTATGCTCTACATCTGACAACTTGTCTTCAGTGATTTTAAACAGTCTACACCTATCGCTTATGGGAACGGGAAGGTCTATAACTTTTTTAGGTTTACAACCAGTTACTAGCTCGAATGGACTCAACCCAATAGAGTTATTGACAGAATTTTTATATACAAACACAATCATAGATAAGATCAAATCCCAAGTGATCAAGTGATCGCCACTAAACATCGCAACAAGTCCCCTAACTGAAAGATCACCTAGAGGGGGGTGAATAGGTGATAATGCTAATCTAATGAACTCAATGCGGAATTTAAAAACTAAATGCAATACACTCAAGTGCAATCAATAAATGATGCACACACAACCAAGCCAAGCAATTATGAATGCACAATATGAATATTTGCAAGGCACAAAGTAAAGAGAGAGATAGAGAGAGAGTCAATGGATCAAGCGCAAACAACAAGATATGTTTCGAGGTTCGAGCATCCAGCTCTACATCTCCGCCTTCGACACACGAAGGATTTCCAATCCACTAGCTAGTCAACCTAGGACTCTTACAAGGAGTACCCAACTCCTCTCTTTACAACCACAACCTCCACTTGAGGCAAGCTCCAATCCAACAAAACAATCACCTCATAACCCGAGGGATTAGCACAAAGCAAACACAAGGATCACCTCACAACTTGAGGGATACAACCCAATTGCACAACTTCCTCAACACAATGAGGGCAAGGCACAAAGCAAATATTGGGCTTTTAACTTGGTGGTCTAAACAACAACCACAAACAATTTTTTTCTCTCACACAAAGATCCTATAGAAGAGATAGTAGATTTTAGCTCAAGTGTGGAGAAAACCAAGGGATTTGAAACCAGCAACTCAAAGAAAATCTTTGGGAAATAATAGAAATGAAGATAGTGAAGTTCAAACAAAAGCTTTTCCCAAAATCCCTTTTCTTTGATTTTTCAAACCTAATAAAAACACCAAAAAGATTGTTCAATTTGAATCCAAAAACCTCTTTTGATTGCTGTGAAAACACCAGAGAATAGGGAAAAATTCGCACAAAAAATCTTAGAGAAAAACTCTTGCAAATGGGGTATTTATAGGCAAATCTGGAAACTAGCCGTTGGCAGCAGATTTTGCCAAAATAACCCTGTCGGTCGACCGGACGGTCGACCGTCCAACGGTCAATTTTTGCCCGTTGGCAGCTACCGGTCGACGGCCCCGGTCGACCCAAACAAACAGAGAGCTCTGCTTTCAGACTCGGTCGACCCGGACGGTCGACCGTCCCAAGTCTGCCAAACGTGCACAAATCTGTGCACGTCGGTCGACCGACTTCAGCCAAGTCGACTTGGTCAGAAGACTAGTCGACTGGTGAAGCCTGGAACAGAAAATTAAGTTAGAAACATGTTTAAAAATTCTTTTATCTTTTCTAAAAATCACCAAAAATAGTTTTATCATTTTGCATTGATATATAAACATGTGGTAAAAAGTTTAGCTCAAATATCAATCAATATGAACTATTTTTGTGTCTAATTATTTTTACCAAATGCCAAAAACTGTATTTTCTAAAACTTAGATTTTTGAATAGAAAATACATTTTGTCCAAAACTCTTCCAAATACAAAAACATGATATTTAAACACTTTGAAGCATGATGTATATGGATATAATCCTATATACATGAAACAAATATATATCCATGTTTTTGTCAATAATTCCAAAATATGTTTTGACAAACATACCAAAACATAAAACACATGAATATGAAAGTCAAAACTAAGTTTGTCTAGGGAATTAAAGCATGCATGTATATAGAACAAATCATATATACATTAAACCATATAAACTTGTTTTGATCTATCTATTCATGAAAACCAAGATCGGTTAAACCTAAAACCGAAAAACTAAAAACCTATATTCAAAACATGAAACGTGTGTGTTGTGAACTTGAGCATTATCATACTATTCTAATCTTTACAATTTGGATCTAAATACAAAACTAAACTATGGTACCGAAGTCTTCTTGTAGAGCGCAATCTCCAAGCCGACTCGATCCAAAACTCCTTGATCCAACGAGCAAGTGCTATATGTGATCTTTGACGCTCGGGCTCTTGAATCAACTTGTGAAGATGTGTGGAAGCTTTCACCAACTAATAACTTGATTAATGATCTGAAACTAAACTCACAAGATTATTAGTACACATAACTACATGAGTTAATCATCATCAAAACTAGAGTGGAAGGCCTTTGGGCCAACAATCTCCCCCTTTTTGATGACGACAAAACTTATTGAGTTATATATGCATGGATTAAAGTTAAGCTTCAAAGAAGCTCCCCCTTAACTCATGCATAAACAAATAAACAACAAATAATATGCAATGAATATCAAACATGAAACATGAAACATGCATATCTATGCATAAACAATAAAAGGTTCTAGATACCAATGAAATGTTCAAAAACAAAACATGCTCTAGATACCAATTCCAATGAAATGTTTAAAACAAAAACACCAATTCCAATGAAATGTTTAAAACAAAACATGCTCTAGATACCAATTACACTCTAGATACCAATTACAAAACATCCAAACAAAACATGCTCTAGATACCAATTAAAATTAAGCTAAATTAAACTTAATATATGCAAAACATAAACATGCATATAAACTCAAATTCTTCTCCCCCTTTTTGTCAATCATCAACAAAGGGGTACAAACCAAAATAAAACAAAATCTTCTCCTCTTTTTAATACAAAGAAGCAATCTTCAATAAGGGGTAAAGACAAAACCAAATCAATAAAATTTTCTCCCCTTTTGTTTGAAACAATGAATCAATAAAATAATATTTTCCCTTTTTTTGTCTGAAACAAAAACAAAGTCAATTAGGGGTGTCAATCAATTAAGGTACCAATTGAAAATATGTCAAAGAATAGCATCTTGATACCAATTGAAGGGAAACAAACAAAAAAATATTGATACCAATTTTAAGCAAAAACACATGAAAAATCTTGATACCAATTTGAAATTAAACATAATAAATTTTGAATATCTAAACAAAAATTTTGATACCAATAGTAAATATTTTCATTTTGAACATATGATACTAATTTGAAATTTTCAATCATAAAGTAAGGGAGTGGGAATCAAATACCAATTGAAAAATTACCAATTAAAAGACAAAATCAAATTTTCTCCCCCTTTATGAAATACCAACTAAAGTGATGCATGGGCTTGATACCAATTTGAAAGTAATCAATTGAAACAAAATTGAAACTCAAGCACAAGCATAAACAAGATTTTGTGCTTAAAGATATAGGGATATAATAAGCACAAATAAAACATATATATGTATGAAAGATAGATACCAATAGAAATTGATATTCTTTGAAATGAAGCATACATACATACAAACACATATGAGTATACAAGAAATGTCAAGATTGATACCAATTGAAAAAATTCAATGATGCCAATTGAAATAACAATAATATCAAATGTATACATCATATTACTATACCTCCCAATCATGGTTCAAGTTTTAAATGATTTTCATTTTAAAAGCATACATGAACATGATCTCCCATATATCCTCCCATAGAAGGTAGGGGTTTTCAAAAATAGATTTGAAAATGTAGTATGTTTGAAAATCTTTACCATAGTGAAGCATACGAACTAGTTATAGGAAAAACTTTTAAAACTAGTGCGAAATCCTTCAAGTAAGGAATAAAACAAAATTGTTTTTCATGAAACACATGTAAATCACATGATTACTAAACACTCAAAGTCCATAAAGCTCATATCAAATTCTCTTGAAAATAAATCATGAGTAAACTAATAAAGTGAGTGTACAAGTATAATGTGACACATATCAACATGAAAATATTTAATTAGGCTCATATGAAATTCCTTGAAAACATGAAATTCATCTAAGATGTGAAATCACCAATGAAATCATCTTAAAAACAAGAGATTCATTATAAATGTGAAATCACTTAGCAAACATGAAATTCATCCAAACGATTTAAACTTCAAGGCATATGTATGTCATATACAAACTAAAGTATACATACATATCCTAAACATAATGAGTCCACAAAAGTGTATGCATGAAGGCACGTGGCTCAAGGATGTACATGTATAATCAATAGTTTGGATAAGATAGACATATACATGAAGTTAAACAAATAAACACGAAATCAAGAAAAACTAAATTTTCACCAAAACTAATTTCATTTCAAGGTATATGTATGAATTGTCAACACAATAAGTATACATACATATCCCTAAACACAATTGAGTCCATATATATAGATTTGCATGAAAGGCAAATGACTCAAGGGTATACATGTATATCTTAAGGTTTGGCAAAATAAACATATACATGAAATGAAAACTCATACACATAAAACAAATCCAAAAGTAGGAATACAAGTTTAAAATGCATGAATCATCAAAACTAGGCTATACTAGCACATTTAATGGGTACAAATAAGCATCCAAGCACAAACATATATAAAGATTTATTTGTGTCCCACTACATGTGCAAGTATAAATTCTAGTTTTAATGAAAACTAACATCTAAACAAGTAATCAAATCATTAAGCATAAAACGGGATACAAATCAATCATGAAAGATTAAAAATGATCATGAAGAACATCCACATGCTATTAGAATCAAGAAATACATAATAGCCTATAAATATCAAAACATGTGGCAAAATTAGAAATCATACAACACAAGTTATTTATCAAAACATGAATCATTAAAACAAAAAGTCATAGTCAACCATATGATTAGCATGACAAAGACATGTGCATTAGATCTATGATTAACATGATAGCTAAAATATAAAGAGAACACAAAATATGGGTCCATATTAAACAAGGGTGTCTCAACAACTAATCATGTAAAGCATAAGTCTAATAAACATGGCAAATATCATACTAAACATGAAACAATAAAACATGATTCAACAAAATAAAAATCATAAACATCCACATGATCATTATGTATATGCATGTGCATTAGATCTAGGGCATACATGTTAGTTTAAACAAGGTGAGAACACTAAATATAGATCCATATAAAACATGGGTGCTCAAGTAACTAAACATCTATAACACTATTCTAATAAGTATGGCATGGGCATAATGAATAACAAAACAAGACATGCTATGAATAGATGAACATGAAAAGCATGCAAATAAAAGAGGGAGTTAGAGAATGATACCAAAACCGATGAAGGTGCATCTCTAGTTCTCCAAACCACGGTGGTCCTCCCACCAAATCCCCTTGAGAGTGAAGCATCCAAATGGTTCTCTTTTAAGCTTAGAACGTATCCACCTCAAGGCACCAATACTCTCACGTGATGCGAGAGCTCCCACCTACATCAAAAAGCATAGAGGTGGCCTTTGGTACCCATTTTCTTTTGGGTCCATAGGGGTTAGTTTCTTTTCTTACCCAAATAAAATTAGTTGCTAAATTTTCATGATAAACACGATCATAACAAAATCTAGCAAGGTGGCCTTTTCGACCACAATGTGTACATGTGTACACATGAGCATACATGTTATGGTTGTGTCCGTGAAAAGCATGTGTATGCCGTGTAGAGTGTGCATGCAAAGATGAACCTTGTTTCTTGCGAACTAAGGTTTCCAAACGTGAATGATTCAATGTGCATTGGCTCAAAGTGGAGCCCAAACATTCAACACTTTTCTTCAAAATATTTATATCATTTTCAATGGAGGAAGATAAAGTGGAGCATGCAATAGGTGTGCTATAAGAAGAAGAAGCTATACTAGCATGGCACACATGAGAGTCAATATCAATTTTCAAAGATTCATTTTTCTTCAAAACCAAATCCAATTCTTTTGTAATAGAATCAATTTTATTTTTCAAAACAAGATTATCTTTTAAAACAAAATCCAATTTAGAAGATAAAACCTCATTGTTTTTCACAACATCATTGCAATCATTTTTGTTTTTCAAAATCTCAATCCCATCAAGGGCAAGGTCTAGTTGAGATCTTAGTGAGTCACGTTCACTAGTGATCTCTTCCTTTTCTTACAAAACCAATTCAAAATTAGAACACAAATCCTTTAATTCATTTTTCAAAATAAGGTTGTCCTCTTTCAAAAGATTGTGTTTTTCCAATAAATTTTCAAGCTTTTGAGCAAGTTCCAAATTTAAAGTTTGAACTTCAAAACAACCATGGCAATAGGAACTAGAGCTATCATCTAATTGAGTGTCCAATTGTACCTCAAGGGAGTTTTTTCCTTGGACCATGAAGCAATGCTCTTCGGACTTTTCTCTCTTAGATCTCCTTATCTTGTTGATAATCCTTGGAAGCTCGGGAGACGTCAATAAGCTCCAAACTGTAAAAGCCGAGTCATAATGATTAAACACCGGTAAAAGATGTTCACTAAGAGATGCTCTAAGTGTTCTAAGTGCTAATGCATTTGCCTTCTTATGCTTGCTACTATTGGGGAATGATTCCATAGTGGAGGCTTGATAAACTAGATGTCCTAGTCTTTTCAAATGGCTACTCATATTGGCCTTCCAAGCATCAAGTCTAATATGGTCAAACATAGGAGGGCTATCCATGAGAGCAAACTAAATGAGTGCAAATGAACAATGCAAATGAAGATTAGCAAACCAAGATCTCACTCCTAGGTGGTTAAACCTAAATATCAGGAGCGCTAGCTCTGATACCAATTGAAAGATCACCTAGAGGGGGGTGAATAGGTGATAATGCTAATCTAATGAACTCAATACGGAATTTAAAAACTAAATGCAATACACTCAAGTGCAATCAACAAATAATGCACACACAACCAAGCCAAGCAATTATGAATGCACAATATGAATATTTGCAAGGCACAAAGTAAAGAGAGAGATAGAGAGAGAGTCAATGGATCAAGCGCAAACAACAAGATATGTTTCGAGGTTCGAGCACCCAGCTCTACATCCCCGCCTTCGACACACGAAGGATTTTCAATCCACTAGATAGTCCACCTAGGACTCTTACAAGGAGTACCCAACTCCTCTCTTTACAACCACAACCTCCACTTGAGGCAAGCTCCAATCCAACAAAACAATCACCTCACAACCCGAGGGATTAGCACAAAGCAAACACAAGGATCACCTCACAACTTGAGGGATACAACCCAATTGCACAACTTCCTCAACACAATGAGGGCAAGGCACAAAGCAAATATTGGGTTTTTAACTTGGAGGTCTAAACAACAACCACAAACAATTTCTTTCTCTCACACAAAGATCATATAGAAGAGATAGTAGATTTTAGCTCAAGTGTGGAGAAAACCAAGGGATTTGAAACCAGCAACTCAAATAAAATCTTTGGGAAATAATAGAAATGAAGATAGTGAAGTTCAAACAAAAGCTTTTCCAAAATCCCTTTTCTTTGATTTTTCAAACCCTAATAAAAACACCAAAAAGATTGTTCAATTTGAATCCAAAAACCTCTTTTGATTGCTGTGAAAACACCAGAGAGTAGGGAAAAATTCACACAAAAAATCTTAGAGAAAAACTCTTGCAAATGGGGTATTTATAGGCAAATCTGGAAACTAGCCGTTGGCAGCAGATTTTGCCAAAATAACCCTGCTGGTCGACCGGACGGTCGACCGTCCAACGGTCATTTTTGCCCGTTGACAGCTACCGGTCGACCGCCCCGGTCGACCCAAACAAACAGAGAGCTCTGCTCTCAGACTAGGTCGACCCGGACGGTCGACCGTCCCAAGTCTGCCAAACGTGCACAAATCTGTGCACGTCGGTCGACCGACTTCAGCCAAGTCGAATTGGTCAAAAGACTAGTCGACTGGTGAAGCCTGGAACAGAAAACTAAGTTAGAAACACGTTTAAAAATTCTTTTATCTTTTCTAAAAATCACCAAAAATAGTTTTATCATTTTGCATTGATATATAAACATGTGGTAAAAAGTTTAGCTCAAATATCAATCAATATGAACTATTTTTGTGTCTAATCATTTTTACCAAATGCCAAAAACTGTATTTTCTAAAACTTAGATTTTTGAATAGAAAATACATTTTGTCCAAAACTCTTCCAAATACAAAAACATGATATTTAAACACTTTGAAGCATGATGTATATGGATATAGTCCTATATACATGAAACAAATATATATCCATGTTTTTGTCAATAATTCCAAAATATGTTTTGACAAACATACCAAAACATAAAACACATGAATATGAAAGTCAAAACTAAGTTTGTCTAGGGAATTAAAGCATGCATGTATATAGAACAAATCATATATACATTAAACCATGTAAACTTGTTTTGATCTATCTATTCATGAAAACCAAGATCGGTTAACCTAAAACCGAAAAACCAAAAACCAATATTCAAAACATGAAACGTGTGTGTTGTGAACTTGAGCATTATCATACTATTCTAATCTTTACAATTTGGATCTAAACACAAAACTAAACTATGGTACCGAAGTCTTCTTGTAGAGCGCAATCTCCAAGCCGACTCGATCCAAAACTCCTTGATCCAACGAGCAAGTGATATATGTGATCTTTGACGCTCGGGCTCTTGAATCAACTTGTGAAAGATGTATGGAAGCTTTCACCAACTAATAACTTGATTAATAATCTGAAACTAAACTCACAAGATTATTAGTACACATAACTACATGAGTTAATCATCATAAAAACTAGAGTGGAAGGCCTTTGGGCCAACACTAACCTCCGCTGACCACCATCAGTCCAGGGGTGGTAAGTGTGGAAAACTATAATGTAGTACTCGTTTTCTTTTAGAGAGTTATCCAAAAGCAACTAGTGAACCTAATGTCTCTGTAAGAAACAATGGATCTAGTGAGACCATGAAGACGAACGACCTCTCGCATGAATAAGCGTGCCAAAGTGTGAAGGGTCTACAATCTTGTTGTAGGGGATAAAATGAGTCATCTTGGAGAACCTATCCCCTACCACTAAGATTGAGTCGTGTTTCTTCAAAGTGCAAGGAAGATCTAATACAAAGGTCATGTTTGTTTCCCGTAATTATGACCATAAGTAGTAAAATTCAATTGCAGCAAAATCATAGTAAATTGCAATTGCAGCAAAATAACTTACAGTGTTTGTTTGGGATTGTAAGGCGTAAAATGCACATGTAGCCCACTTCCAGCCTAAACAGTTAATTTATGGTCATACAAATTTACAGCTCACTTGCAGCATAAACAGTTAATTTTCTGGTCATATAAATTTATAATGCAGACAGTTAATTATAATTAAAATAATATTTTTATTATTAGATTAATATTTTAAATTATGAGAATTTTTTAATTATTAGATTAAAGTTATTATTAGATTAAAAATTTTTTACTAATCATTCTAATAATTTATTATTAGAATCTTTTTAATTACTAGATTAGTATTTTTAATATGAATTTAATAATATTTAATATTTTTAATAACTGATATTAGATTACTATTAATATTTTAGTAATCTAATATTTTTATTATTTTATAATATTAATATTTTAGCATTTTAATATTTAATGTTTTTAATATTTACTATTTTTATATTTATTTTAAATATTAATATTTTTAATATTTACTTTTTATTATTTTAATATTTAATATGTTTAAATTATCAAACAGTTAATTTTGTGGCCAACTTTTTCACTTAAGACTTACATATTACCAACTAAACACCGTAAAACATAAAATACTTTTTCACTTATAATTTCGCATTACAAACCAAACACCGTAAAACTTGTGTAAAACTTACTAACAACTGTAAAAGAGTTTATCACTTACGACTTATGACTTACGGTGACCTACAATAGCCCAACAGGCCCAAAATCCATGCTAAGATACTCTAATGACGCAAAGAGTACATGCAAAAGAGTATAACTTGGTGTTCTGATTCCTACACTTAGTGACTTGATAGACTCGACATAAGATACAACTCTTGCAACATCTTTTTGACACTTGACTAGTAAAACGTATCCTCTATATCATGATCAAAGGGCCTAGTTGCTCCTCTCACATGCATTTCCCAAATCAAGTGATCACATAGAGAGGTCTTGAGAATACATATGCAGTTACCCCTAAACCAGAAACCATCAACAATGTAAAACCCTCTAAGCAGTTGGTGGATCCTGAGCTAAAAATGAATAGATTTCATCAAAGTCCCCACAAGTAGGATACTTCAGGACGCAGCACTCAAATCCTATCACCTTTGCACTCATGGACTGTAAGGTGCAAACTCTCCTACTCAAAGCATCAGTGACTTTGTTTTCAACACCAGGGTGGTGTTTAAGAACAAAAGAGTAATCATGAAGAAACTCAATCCACTTGGATGTCAGCACCCTACTTTCCTTTGTGAGTTAAAGGTAATGGAGGGCTTGGTGATTGGAGTATAAAATGAACTCCTGAAGTAACAGGTAGTAACGCAAATATCTCAAACTCTACACTATGGCATAAAACTCTCAGTTGTAATTATCGTGTTTAGCCTTGTCTAATTTCTCACTAAAGAAGGGACTAGACGACTCTTTTGGCTTAACACGCCACTTATACCAACGCCCTAAGCGTCATAGCTATCTTAAATACTTTCGAGAAATGGAGAAGGCAAAGGACTGGGGCAAGTCAACTTCTCTTTGCTTTTCGTGAAAGCTCTAGCAGTAGACTTAGACTATTTGAATACCCTTTTCTTAAGACATTCAGAATCAGAATCTTAATAGTGCTAAATCCCCTAACAGGCCTCCTATAAGAGTGGCTAAGTCATGAAAACTTCTGCTTCGTGAATTGTACTCGGAGTAGGCCAATCCCTAATGGCCTTAACTTAGTCAGGATCTATTATTACCCTCCCGCTGGAAACAATGAACCTTAAAAGTGGACAGATGAAGACATGATGCACACTTCTTTAAGTGGCATATAACTTCTACAATGAAGAAGTTACTCTTCTTGGATTCAACTGATATATCAGTATGTTGTCAAAGTAAACCACAAACTTGCCTAGAGTCATAATCCTCATGAATGTGCTAGGGGTATTGGACAAATTGAAAGGCATGATTGACCATTCATACAGACCATCCTTAATCTTGAAGGCAGTATTCCACTCACCGCCTTCTCGGATACAAATCTGGTGGTACCCACTACGTAGATCAATCTTCAAATGATACTAGAACCGACCATCGTGTCTAATAGGTCGTCAATGTTTGGTCGCAAAGATGCGAAGTAAAATTTCTTTGAGTGGATGAATATTATGTTGGCCCAGAGGCCCTTCACTCTAGTTTTGATGATAATTAACTCATGTAGTTATAGTTTACTAATAATCTTGTGATAATTAGTTTCAGATATTTGATCAAGATATTAGTAGGTGATTAGCTTCAACAAAGGTGTTTTTAGAGCTTTCACATGGTGATTCAAGAGCCCAAGCATCAAGTTCACATTTAGCACTCGGTTGGAGTCAAGCTCGGTGGATTACATTTGGATCGAGTCGACTTGAAGACGGCGTTCTACAAGAAGACCTCGGTTTATTTTAGAATAGTTTGTTTAGATCCATTGTTAAAGATTAGATAGTGTGATATGCTCAAGTTCACAACACACACACTTGTTTTAAGCTTCTTGTTTATTGGTTTTCGGTTTAACCAATCTTAGTTTTCAAGTCAAAAACATAGATATATATATACTTACATGTATATTATATGCTTCAAAGTTATTTCAATATCATGTTTTTGTATTTACATGTGTTTTGAAAAAATCGGATTTCCATTTCAAAAACCCTAGTTTTGAAAAATACAGTTTTTAGTTTAAGGCAAAATTTCAATGACACAAAAATGGTTCAAATAGTTTGAAATATGTATTGAATTTTTCACACATGCTTGTATTTCAAAGATAATACATGAATTGATTTTTGTGGAATTTATGAGATTTTATGAGATTTATTTGATAATAAAATACCAAGGTTTTAAGTCCAAAAATATGCACTTCCAGGCTCTGGCGGTCGACCGGACCAGTAGTCGGTCGACCGACCCGATCGACCGATGTGCACGAAACGTTCACAAAGGCCAAGTTGGCTTGGTCGGTCGACCGTGCGGTCGACCGACTGAAGTCACCCCACTCTCAGTTGGGGGCGGTCGACCGGGCGGTCGACCGTTAGCTTTGGCCCGGTCGACCGAGCCCCGCTGGGCTCAACAGTCAAAAATTTCACTGTTGGCCGGTCGACTGGCCGGTCGACCGGAAGGGCAATCTGGCCCTTTCCAGCTGCCAACGGACAGATTTTTTATGGGGCTATATATACCCCATATTTGAGTTGTTTCTCATCAAGTTTTTAAGAGGGAAATTTACATCCTTCAAGTGTTTTTCAGCTAAAGTTTTTGGATTCAAAATTATTATTCTTTATTTGTTTTTAAAGTGTTAGAAATTCAAAGAAAATATAGTCTTTTGGGAATTGGTTTTTGGTCTAAAAATTCTATATCTATTTGGAGTTTTTCTCAAGCATTTTTCTTTGCTCCAAACACTTTGTTTTCTCACACTTGAGCTTATCATTCTATCCTATCTATTAGGATCTTGTTTTGGTGAGAAAGATATTGGTTTGTGGTTGTGGAAACCATCAGGTTATAAACCCTCCCTTATTTGTAATATCTCTCTAGTGAGAGGTGATTGTGGTTATCCCTCTAGTGAGAGGTTGATGCGTCACGAACCTTCTTTAATAAGTTTGGCCTGATAAACTATCAGATAAACTCATTCAATTCACCATGAGAATAGATCGATCACCACATCTTGATATGAATATAGTGACAGTAAAAAGGTTCTGCAAAGATGTGTCACGAATCTTCTTCAATGAGTTTGGCTTGATAAGCCATCAGATAAACTCATTCAATCAGCTCATCTGACTATTTCGATGTCTTGTCGTGGGATGAGCTTCGATCAATCGAACAGGAGAAGGGAGGCATGCCACCATTACGTATGAAAAAGTCAGGCTAGATAAGCCATCCTTCTGGATCGAAAGGAATGATCAAAAAGAAGATTCCTAAAACTGTTGCTTAGGTATGCTCGACTTCAAAATCTGACATATTCTTCTAAATTGAAAATGGGTGCATGTCTACATACTAGAGAAGAGTGACAAGGCTAAAAATTGATATTTTTCCTTTGTCTTTCTTCAATATTTACATCTTGCATCAAAATGTCACCTATATTCAGTCGGCTCGGCGTTGATCGATCGTGATGTGATCCGTTGAATGAGGAAGCTTTTCTTTGGCCTCTCTCAAGTATCTTGGATCTCAAACTTTAATCCATCTGATTCATCAAGGTGAATTTTCAATAAGAGATGTAGTGTTAATTGATCATGAGAAGACTGACAAACTAAAACTAAAGTTTCTAATTTTGCATCATTCGATGTTGACATCATGCATCATAATGTCACCAATGTTCAGTCGGCTCGGTGTCAATCGACCGTGATGTAATTTCTTGAAAGAGGAAGCTTTTCTTTGGCGCTCTTCCAAACATCTTGGAACTCAAACTCTAATCCATCTGATTGATAGGGGTGAATCTTCGATCAGAGGTGTAGTGTTAACTTGATCATGAGAAGAGTGACAAAGTTAAAAATGAAATTTCTAACTTTGCATCCTTTGATGTTGACATCATGCGTCATAATGTCACCAATATTCGGTCGGCTCGGCGTCGATCAACCGCGATGTGATCCGTTGAATGAGGAAACTTTTTCTGGTGCTCTCCCAAGCATCTTGGATCTCAAACCTAATCCATCTGATTGATCAGGGTGAATCTTCGATCAGAGGTGTAGTGTTAACTTGATTATGAGAAGTACCCTTTCAAGGATAGTATTTCTTCAAAAATTTGCCATTAATCGGCATCATGTGCGTTTCATCTTCTGGAGTTAAATGAAGGTATGCTCCATTTGAGTAGACTGACTCTATTACAAATGGTCCTTCCTATTTGAATTGAAATTTTTCTTTTGTCTTATGTGTCATAACCATGGGTCTTCTGGCAGCTAAGATAAGGTCGCCTTTCTTGAAAATCTGTTGTCTGACTTTCCTATTGAAGGCTCTGGAAATCCAAACTTGATAGAGCTCGATTTGTTGCTGAGCTTACAAGCATTTGTCATACAAAGCTTCTAACTCCTGGAGTTGCAATCAACGCTTCTCCTTATTTGTCATCTCCGCTGTCAAATCAATGACCAGACATGGAATCTAAATTTCCACCAGGAGTACGGCTTCACATCCGTACACCAAGGAGAACGGTGTAACCTTTGTCGGGGTTCTCACAGTTGTGCGGTGGCCCATAGGCATTCGCTTAATTTATGTCCCAGTCGTGTTCGCTTTTTGAGACGAACTTCTTCAGAAGTTTTTCAATAGTTTTGTTAAAGGTTTTGCAAGACCGTTTGTAGCTGGTTAGTATGATATTTAAGACATACTTGGGATCTTGAACTTGTTACAGAACCTCTGAAATGCTTGGCTAACGAATTGGGTCCATTGTCATGGATAATTCGTTGAGGTACGCCAAAGCGATAGAGTACGTGATACTTGAGGAATTTGATAATGTCTGATGTCTTTGCTTCTTTCAAGGGGACAACTTCTGCCCACTTAAAGAAGTAGTCAGTTATAGCCAAAATATAACAATGTTCTTTGGATGTTAGAGGGCTGATAGGTCCGATAATATCTATTCCCTACATCTCAAATGACCATGAAAAAGACATTGGATGAAGATGTCCCATTGCTTGATGGATGAAGTCAACGTGGATCTGATAGGCATGGCATCACTTAGCATAGGCGATGGCCTAAGGGATCATCTTCAGCCAATAGTAGTCAAGTCCTCAAAGCCAGCCCTCGAGCTTTGGTCCGGGTTGGTGAGCGATTCACATATCACCGTGTGCTTCTCTGAGCGCTTTCTATGACTCTTTGTATGAAAGGCAGCGGAGTAAGATTCCATCGTACGATCAACGATATAATGTTCGCGTAATCTTATTGTAGCAGATCAAAGAGCCTTTCTTCTTATGGTGGTTGCGTTCTTGGGGTCATCGGGCAAGATGTCGTATAAGACAATCAATGAACGAGGATCGCCAATCCCTGAGTTCAGACCTATTGAAGTCTCCAAAATCTCTTCGACTTAAAGGTCTCCTCTTAGAATTTGACTTTCTTCACAGGGAATTTTGGACAGTACAGGTCATGGCTGTAGACGAGTACTTTCTCCGTGGCTCTGGTTGGAAGGTCAATGAAGCAACGAGAGGCACCAATGCATCTGCATGCACATTTTGCTGATGTGGTACATGATCAATATAGAAGCTTTTGAACTTCTTTACCATGTTAATGGTTGCGTTATGATAGGGCACCATGTCTTCATGACGGACTTCATATTCCTCACGAACCTGGTTAACGATAAGCTTTGAATCACCGTATGCTTCGAGATTTTTTACTTCAATCTCTTCAGCAAGTTGCATCCCAGTCAAGAGAGTGTTGTATTCCGCAACATTGTTGGAATACAGTTCGGTTAATGAGAATGCACTAGGGATCATGTAGTTTTGTGAAGATTAGAGCACTTACCCTTCTCCAGCTACAATGTTTCTTATGAGACCCATCCTTGATGCACTATCAAAGAATAATTGCCGGACTTGATCTTCGAAAGATGTTTGGGTCATGTAGACTTCAGCGACCTCATTTAGGAGATCTTCATAAAGTCTAGTTGCTCTTGGATTTGAATATTCAGCTAAAAAAATTGTCACTGCTTGTCCTTTCATAGCTTTCTGTGGTAGGAATTGCACCTCGTATTGCGAAAGCAATAGAGCCTATTTCGTCAATTGACTATTTAGCAATGATGGTCGTCATAAGCAACCTTAAAGTATTAACCTTCGAAATGACATGAATAGTCTATCCCACCAGATAGTATCGCATTTTCTGGATGGCAAATACTAGGGCTAGACTTTCCTTTTCCACCAGGTTTGTAACAATGTTCCGCATCATGATTCTACTTAGGTAGTAAATTACTTGCTCATGTCCCTGATCATTATTCTGGGCCAGTAAAGTTCCTAGAGAGTGATCCGTAACTCGAACATATATCAGAAAGGTTTCCCTGACACTGGAGCTGCGAGGACGAGTGGATGCATGAGGTATTGCTTGATTTCATCGAACGCTTCTTGGCAAGCATTGTTTCAAATAAATGAGACTCCTTTCTTCATCAGCTTGGTGAAGGGTTGGCAATGTCCTAAAAGATTCAATATGAATCTTTGGATGTAAGCCAGTCGTCCTTCCGATCCTCTGAGTTCTCTGAGATTTCTTAGAGGTTGCATCTTCTGGATGGCACGGACTTTCTATCGGTCGAAATGGATTCCTTTGGATGTTATGATGAATCCAAAAAATTTGCCAATGGCTACCCCAAGGAAGGACTTGGTTTGATTCATCTTCAGTTGATGCGCCTACATGATGTTGAATACTCTCTTCAGATCTGCAATATGATCGCTTTTAGCTCGGCTTTTTACTGTAATATCATCCAGGTAGCATTCTACAGTCTTGCATAAATGCTCGTAAAAGATTGTATTTATTGCCTATTGAATGTCGCCCCTGCGTTCTTCAAGTCGAAGGGCATCATGGTGTAGAAATACACCCCCAATGACGTTCTGAAAGATGTATGCTTTTCATATTCAGGGCACATCATGATTTGATTGTATCCTAAAAATCTGTCCATTAAAAACATCCTCTCAAATCGCACGTATTGTCGATCATGACATCTGTGATCGGGAGAGGGAATTTATCTTTCGGACATGCAGCGTTCAATTCGCGAAAATCGATGCAAATATGAATCTTCCCGTTCTTCTTGGTAACGGGCATGATGTTGGCTACCCAGTCAGGGTGTTGTTCTTTCCTAATGAAACCAGAGTCTATGAGCTTTTTAACTTCCGATTTAATTGCCGTTATTATTTCTGGACAGAACCATCATTGTTGTTGCTTGACGGGATTTACGTCTGAATTGATGTTGAGCGGATGCATAGCCACTTGAGGGTCAAGTCTGGGCATGTCCTCGTAATTTCAAGCAAAGACGTCCATATACTCTTGTATAAGATGTATGAAGTCTTTTTTCTCAGAGAGCTGTAAGCTTTCACTTATAACTATAGGTTTGAGGTTAACCTTATCTCCTAGGTTGATCTGAATCACTTTATCATTTGTGGGTGGCTCGTGCTACTCGAAGCGGATATCTCAGAGAGTATTCAGGTGTTTAATCTAGGGATTGGTGTCTGACTGGATTATCTCTTCATCCTCATCTTTATCTTCTATATGGCTAGTTGAAATCATATTCACTGAAAGATCTTCGAAGATAGCACCGATACTGATATCTGATTACCATGATGACGTGCTAGATGAGTGATCGTGATATAACGATTCCTCAGACTCGGAGCCTGAGGGATTGGAGTTGACACGTAGCTAACCCCCTCTGAGTTTGATGATAATAGTCAGGGGCCTTCCCTTTTGGAGCAAAAGATCGGAGCAGTGTTCGTCTTCCCTGGCCAAAGTTCAAACCAAACCTTTTCGTCAGGTCAGACCTCATATTCTCTATCATACGACATGCATTTGGCCCACAATAAGAGAATTGTGGGGACTCAAGATTGTCTTCCAAGTTTTCACGAGTCATTGGTTCAGACTCGAATCTCCCGAATAGAATTAGTTTTTGACCTTTGTGTTTAACTGACACTTCGAAGAAAGCTCCTTGTCTGTCGCGGTCTTTTCGCGCATCATGAAGAATGACTTAATTGGTACACGAAGTGATGTCAGGGCATCTACTGCTAATTATTGATTAATATCCACGTCAGTACTAGTGTCTGACGGTATAAAATCAGAAGCAAATGCAGAAAAGTAAACCAAATTTAAGTTTTTATTGATAAATCACTCACCTTCAACAGTGGCAGTGGTATTGAAATCGAACTTATCAATGCTCGTTATAAGACCATTTATTTTCCAAAGACATTTTTCTTCTGCCTCTCGTTCCGTATCCGCTTCATTACCGGTTCTCTATTCGCTTCATTGCCAGAGTCTGATTCTTCTGGCTGAAGATTCTCATCAGTCTCAAGAGAATCTTGGTAAAAAAGGGAGTCAGTAAAGTAATTCTCTACCCTTTTGAATGGATGCCTCTCAGCAATCATTGTTCTCCCTCTTCCCTATTCATCAACATATTTCATTACCTAATGAAGGGTAAACGGGATGATGGAGTTGAGGTGGGTCCATGGTCGTCCCAGCATCAATTGTAAAACGTGGTCGGCATCAATGACATAACACGTCACTTCAAACTTCAAATCCCCGATCTGACATTTGAGTTTGATCTTGACCATCGGGCACGTGCCATTGGCGTTAGAGCCATAAATGGTAGTCTGTGTAGTGCTCAATCGATGGGTGGGAATCCTTACGTGCTGCATGACTCGGTGAAGCATAATGCTCAACGCGGATTCTGGATCAAACTGAATGTGGCTCACTTCAGATGATCCAATGTACCTTGTATAATATAAGGGTCTATCATGTTTTTCTTTTATTTGCATATTCTCCAAAGAGAATGTGATGCATAGGGAATGCATGGAGGCCTAATGACAGTGATTATCATCTTCCTCCTCTGGGATGGCAGGAATCTGGTTAAGAAAATCTCAGAATTTAGAAATACTTCTCTTAGAGCTTCCCTTATGGATTTGGAAAGTCTAAGAAGCTCGTACAAAGTGATTCGAGTGGAGATGTTCGCGACCTGAGCCAAAACATCAAAGCGGAAGGGAGTTAATAGTCTCACATCATCTTTTTGAAGGGCTTTGACATAATGAAACTCCTCCTGTTTGTCCACTGACTTGGACTGCTCGGCTGTCTCTTTCACTAGTTGAGAAGAGCTTGTTATCGGCTGACCATATTATTTTAAGTATTGCGTGCCGGATCAGATCTTCGACGTGAAAAGAGTACCTATATCAACAGCCAAGACAGACTCCTCTTCTCTTGAACTGGTGAGGAAGGCAAGATCTTCCTCAGTCTTTCTAGTAGAGATACCCACCACATTGCTGGAGGATGCTTTAGTCTTGCCTTTGAATTTTTGTGTGTAACATTTGTCCATTGTTGGCTTTCAATAATGTCGGGGTGAACCCACATCATCTCTCCTCGATGAGTAGGGACAGGGACAAGGCCTTTATCTTTTTGGTTGTGGGGATCAATATTAATCACCCTCAGTTCCCTTTCGGGATGGGAATTACTCCGGCTGGTACTGGCCAGAATTCTTTACCAAATTAAAGGGATGTCATGTTAGCCATTACCTTCTTCTACTCTGGATGAAGTTTGAGGACATCTGTGTCAATTAAAGCTTGAAGAAATCCTTGAAGATATAACAGCTCTTTGTAGAATGCCCCAACGTCTTGTGATACAAGCAGCAGTTGAGATCATCAATCTTTCCGACTTCATCAGAGCGTCAGAACTCTGGCAATTTACTCCTCTGGAGTAACTTGAACAGAGAGACCACACGCTTATCCTTGAAGGAGTATTCTTTACTGGCACGTGCTTGGCCGAGAGCTCCACCCCCTCTGATTGATTGGGGTTTCGAATGTGATTTAACCTTCATTGTCAGAGTATCTCGTCCTTTTGGCTGAGAAGATGACTCTAGATGGCGTCGCTTCGATTTGTCGGGTCTTGATTTATTGTCTTTCTCTTCAGCCTTGACCCGGACGATTATTTCTTCTACCTGCTGCCTCGTTGCACAGCTACTTCCAAGCATGACACTCTGCTACTCCTATCTGGGCGAGAAGTGCAGTCTATAAGTTGTGGCGGCATGTTTCCACCGTGTGGATTGGGACATGCCACTTGGACAATAGAGTGCCAAACTCCGGAATCTCTCTATAAAAGCCTTGATAGACTTTCTTTTCTTCTGCTCCATGATAAGGAGAGTGGCATTGTTACCTCCATATTGTCTTCGAAGAAGCGAGTTAGAAATAGCTTTTTCAAATTGGCCCAAGTTTTGATAGAACCGGCAGGCAGCTTCATGAACCACTCAAAAGCAACCCTCTTTGAGAGTGTCAATGAATAAACAAGCCATGATAGTATCGTTTGATACTACGTTCCCTATTTGGGATTTGAAGTAGTATATGTGCCGGTTTGGTGACTACCATCAATAGTATGCAAAGTCGGTGCCTTGAATCTTGAAGGGTAGAGAGCTGTGTCCCATTCCGCTGGGTAGGGTCAGACTGCCCTCATATCTTGAAAGTTATCTCAGCGCGCAAGGGCTTCGAGGCATTGCTCTAGATTACTTATCCTCCTGGAGTCACAAGATCCGCTTTATGAATTATCCTCCTCTTCAGATAAAGGTTTGGGGGCTCAGGATTTGAGTGTTTTCAATCTTAGTATCCTCAGAAAAAGTGCTTTCTCCCTTCTTTTTCCCCTTGGTCTTTGGACCCTTTTTCTTCTTCTTAAGTAATTGTGCTAGCATCTGCTTAAGGGTTTTGAAGATTCTTACTGAGCTCGAATCATACTGAACTGTTCCCTCTGAACTTGGGCCTGCTCTTTGACTCGCTCGACCACTTCCTTGGGAGTGCCCGCCATATATATGAAGGCTTATTTCTCTGTAGAAGAGTTAGAGACTTGTGATTCCGCGATGGCATGGTGTGTCTCGTTCACGCCAACACCTCTGGCTAGGGCACTATAGTTTACCGAGGCAATTGTACTAGTCTGGATGCGAGTGTGCTAGTATACTCCTTCTGATTCACTCAATATTCTTTCAAAGCAGAAGAAGGTTCATCATCAGACTCGCTAGAGCAGACGATCGGTTGCTTCCCTCTGGACTTACTTGGTGTAGTGCATGGACCCACCATGTTTGAAGTTACCTCAGGGAATTCCATGTCAGAAAATGACTTCTTCTTGCGGGAGCGGCGTCTCTTAGCTGATTTAGAGACTGGGGGGGTTGACAACCGATTGAACACTGATGGCTTGCTCATATGAGAGTTATAGCGGCATTCGGAGAGTACTGCTGTGATGAGCCATTCACAACAGCATTGGGGAGTGATTTGATGGAGACTCCTTGTCAAGTAGTCCCTTAGATCTGTTGCAGGGGTATCCAAAGGACTAGCCTCGAATCCTTAGGAATGAGGACTTTTTGGATCAGCTTTAATCCTGGCCATCTGAGGCTGAACGCGGCTTTTAGTCTCGCGTTTTGGTACAATCTGCCTCAGAATGTGAACTTCACGTTGAGTAGTAAGAATGCGAGAATCACGTTCTGGCACAGATTGAATGCGAGTCTCGGGTTTTGAAAAAAGAACGTGGACCTCGCACTTGAGCATTGAGACGCGCATTTGAAGAACGCGGGTCTCGTGTTGCTTCGGAGAAACGCGGGTCTGAGTATCGCATTCTGCATCTGCATGAATGCGGGTTTCGCATTTTGGAGCAAAAACGCCGACCTTACGTTTGGGCATTAAGACGCGCGTTTGAAGAACGCGAGTCTCATGTTGCTTCAAAGAAACACAGGTCTGAGTCTCGCGTTCTGTATCTGCAAGGTAGATTGCAACTGCAAAGTCTTCAATTAGTTGTCAACGGGCGCGATGCCTTCATCGACGTTCAGCATTCCGGTTGAGTCTCGGGAGCAGTGGAGAACCCCGGCAATCTGAAATTAGTCTGGAGAAGAGAGATGGCAAGGGTGGCCTTCATTGTTGTTTCGTGTGTGAGCTAGCACGTTAGCGCTGCTGGTCTCCTGAAAGACGTTGACGCGGGCCCTGTGGGCTACACGAGAGGTTTTCAAAAACTAGTTGGATACGACACTGCTTGCGTTGTGAGCAATAGCGCAGACCATTTTTAGAAAATTGTCCAAAGAAACTTAAGAGCATGTCCACGAAGAGACTCTGAGGTACTGTCGCGTTGTTTTTGGGCTATCAGAGCCTAAAGAATGAAATTCCTCAAATTTCTCTTTGTTGAATTCAACGACGAGCGACTCTATCGTTGATCCAATGAGCTTGACATCAGCTTGCGTCATGGCTTTCTTGTCGTAGAGAAAACGGTCCCCAGTAGAATCGCAATCTTTTGTTTGGTTGAAAAGATGAGAAGCAAAATTTATTTGAGTGGATGAAATATTACAACAGAACAATTCTGATTATAAAAGAGGGGAGGATATTTGAATCTCTCTTTTGTTTAAGGTTAGTTCTTTGTATGACGGTGGAGAGTGAATCTTGTTCCCTGTTGACTAGCTAAACGACGAGCTTCTCTTAGATCATTTTAAGGATGTAAGATCACTCCACTTGGACACAGCAAGTGTTGGAGTTCTCTTTTTAAAGAAGAAATTTTTTCTCTCTTTTGAAAGCCCAAAGCTTCTGAACTTTTTGGCTACTTTTGCTCCTTAAAAAAAGAATCCCCTCCAATAGCTTTCATGGCTATTTATAAGGGTGTTCAGGGTTAAAATTATTCTCTAGAATCCCTCCATAATGGAGATTGACTCCCCACATTATGTAGGTGATAGCTGACAAATAATGGGGCAGTTACAACAGAAACGCGACCCTCGTGGGTTCTGTTCTGTTGTTGAAACGCGGGACTCGCAGGCTCGCGTTTGAGTTGAGACGCGGGGTTCTCTGAGGTCCGTGTTTGAGTTGAAATGCGATTCTAGCTGAGCTTCACGTTTGAGTTAGAACGCAGGCTTGGTTGAGCTTCGCGTTTGAATTGGAATACGGGCTTGGTTGGGCTCCGTGTTTGAGTTGGAATGTGACTCTGTCTGAGCTCCACGTTTGAGTTGGAACGCGGGCTTGGTTGAGCTCCACGCTTGAATTGGAACGCGGCCTTAGTTGAGCTCTGCATTTGAGTGAAAACACGATCTTTACGTTGGAGTGAGGTCCGCGTTTGAGGACTTGCCTTCAATGATTTTAAACAGTCTACAGCAAGTTATGTGAATGGGAAACCTATAATTAACGGTGATTTTTTTTGATGCACGACTCTATACATCATCTAGCTACCATCATTTTTAGGCATGAGTAACTCGCGAATGTCACGAGACTCAAACTTTTCCTATTGTAGTCTTTCCTTAGCAACTCATCTATATGTCGTCTCAACTCGTTGTGCTAAGTAAGGTTCAACTTCTAATCAGGCAAGTTGGGTAAAAGGGAACCTGACACAAGATCAATGGCATGTTGAATGTCTCTAAGAGGAGCAAGTTCATCAGGTAACTCATTTGGCATAATGTCATTAAAATCTGTGAGAATCTGATGGATTTCAGGAGGGAACTCTACAGGAGCACTAGGAGATTTGCTAGTGGTAATGATCACACACACAATTCCTTCATCATGACTCATAAGAAACTAATTTTTGTTCAATAGGTAGGGGGTTTCTTTCTTGCCTGAACGGCAGTCTTTGGACAATCAGAAGACTGTCTAGGTTTGGCAGGTCTTAACATTATATTTTTCCTGTCATAGATGAATATTTAAGCGTTAGTCTTATCAAAATTGGTCATATCTAAGTCGTACAACTAAGACCTACGTAACAAGATGTGGATGGCATCATAGGTAAGACGTCATACCAAATGTGGTCCTAATAGCTCAAAAATTGGATAGACACCAGACAATATTAGGTAACAGATTGAGCAGTTTGTCAACCCAATTGACGTTGTATGGTTGTGGATGAGGTTCAGCTTTCAAATTCATTCTCTCAATAGTTTATTTGGCGATTATATTCACACAGTTACCTCCATCAATCATCATTTATAGTGTTTGTCATTATATGTGATGTAGGTTTTGAAATACTAGAATTGCGCCAATCCTCAACTCGAGGTGTAGAAAAAAGATACCTAACGCCATTCAATTGGACGTTACTCTCTCTTATTGCCTCCCCAGTCTCACTAGAACCATCCTCTAGTTCATAGACCTCAGCATACTTGTAGCCGTCCTCATCTAATGCTCCCGCTACAAGAGTCCTAGTGGGATACCGGGCAGCAAAGTGACCAAAATTTTGACACCTTAAACACCTAGTACCCTTAGTACACGGCTGACACTACTAGAAAGTCTGTCAAATTTCATTGAAAATTTGCGTCGAATATAGGCATGTTGCGTCAAAATTTTTTGATATGCGTCGAATTTTTGCATCGAAAATATTAGACGCAAAAAACCTCGACGCAAATATTGCATCAAAAATTCGCCGCTAAGTGAAATATTGCGTCGGATTTTGACGCAACATTTCTTTTTTTAATTTTCTGTAAATTTACATATTGCTTCGAATTTCCGATGCAATTTTTATTTTTGCGTCAAAAATTCAACGCAAAATTAAAAAAATAATTTTAAAAGTCCTAAAATTGCGTCGAAAATATGTTTTCGACGGAAATTGTTATCTGGCTCGATTCAAGAGTTATAGGAAAGTTGAAAATTTTTTGTATAAAAATGAAATGTGTGCAACCAACTTGTGTCGAATAAAAAAATTCGACGCAATTATATGAAAAATTGCATCGAATATTTATTTTCGACGCAAAATGTTGTATGACCCTATCTCAGACTTATGAGAAAGTTGAAATGTTTGTATAAAAATGAAATCTGTGTCATCAACTTGCGTTGAATTTAAATATTCGACGCAATTTTATGACGAATTACGTCAAATTTGTTATTTTTATGCAATTATAGTCTTATAATTGCCTCGAAAATATAATATTCGATGAAATTTGCAGACTTTTTTTTGAAAAACTGCAGGTTACGCGTTACATCCATATATATATATATATATATATATATATATATATATATATATATATATATATATATATATATATATATATATATATATATATATATATATATATATATATATATACATCTCAAAAATGAATATTTATACATCTTCACCAATCTCATCAAAGTCTGTGTAATTTCAAACAATCACCAATCTCATCAAAGTCTAAATAATCTCAAACAAGCATCAATCTCAACTAAACAGCAACCAAATAGAATAATAACCAAATACAGTCTTACCAAATATAATAATAACCAAACAACAATCTCATCAAAGTCTAAGGAATCTCAATATGTATAATAATGAAAAAAAGAAGTCATAATAAAAGGAATATCAATCACGATCATATCACCTAATCTCACCTAAGCATCGTCGTCATTCCCGTCAGCACTGTCGTCGCCCCTGCTGCTTGGCTGCCTGGCGCTTTGTTGACTCGCCATAAACTGGGAGATGAACTGCTGCATCTTTCTTTGAGCAGCCTCCAAACTGGCGATCCTCTCTATGTTGGCATCAGACTGCTACCTTATGGCCTAAACCTGCTGCTCAAGCTGGGCGGTGTAGGCACCCTCCTAGTTAGCCGGTGCCTCTGGGAACATCCACGTGCAGCCTGAGTCTCATCACACGTCCAAATATCTTGAGAGTCACTCACGTGCTAGCGTTGCTCTCTCATCACTGCCAGCTGCTATCACTGCATCTTAATTCCTCTCAAGATGGAGCTAAAAATTAACAAAGGCATGATAAAAATATAATTAGATTTCTATCATTTTTCATAAAATGTAAGAATATATAAAAAAATTTAATACTTACACCAATAGACATGGCATCGTCAGTGACTGGCTTGCCTCAGGTGTGGGGCATAGGAAGCTCGCCCTCAGGAATATCAAGCGCATCCATCTTTAGAAATTTCTTATTATAGATCTTTTTTGCGTTCAGATCCCTTCCGCGGGCCTCTCTCTATTAGAAATGCAAGAAATTTAAAAAATTAAATTAACTTAAAAGGAAAATATGCTATAAAATCAAATGAATATAAATTTATACTTACAAATTTGCCCTTCCTTATAGATAAAGCGTCTCTACCCGTCTTATGCGGCAAGTCATTTGCAGCACGAGAGGCTACATTTTTTCCTATTTAACTACAAATTTAAAAAAATAAACAAGTCAGTAATTTTCAGGTATAATAATATATAAACAATTCATAATTTTTTTATTTTATCAATCCACTCCCGTTGTCCTGGCTGTTCTTTTCATATGTCGACAAGAGATTCATTCAAGTCTCACTGTCGACTCTGTTCAGCTGCAATGTGGTAGCATCATCTATGGACCACTGGCAGTGATCAAAGATACGACACAGGAAAGAATTTTTATTGTCGTTCTATTTCTTCCTGGCGTTGTCGTTGAATTACTTGTGAAACTTTCATGGAATATCCCCCGTATCATTCCAAGCCGGTAATGAAAAATCACCCGGCATATAACACAATGTAAGTTTGATTAAAATCTCAATAAAGCATAAATATAAACATAAAATCTCAATAAAGTATAAAACAACTTACAGACAACTCATGATATAATGCTTCAACTCTCCCTGAGTTCTTATGGTCAGGCCAAGTCAGGGCCAGAGAGAACTTGTTGCAATGGCAGACATGATGGCTAATGCGATCTGAGAGTGCTTCATAGTGAGGGCCAAACAGGCAACCATCTCCTTCAATCTCGATCGGGCCAACCAGCCTGGCTTTTCTCTTGGAGTGGCTGGAGGATGATGTTGCCATTTTAGAAGACTTGTGTTTTATAATTATAAACTCTATATATAAAGTTAGGCAGTCATACAATAGATATATGTAAGTCAACACAGAAAATAAAGTACACAACACAACAGTCATACAATACATGCAAGTAGCTCATCTCCAGAAATAAAGTACATATATGCAACTAGATCATCTCCAGATATAAAGTAAAAGCAGTCGTATATTAATGCTGTGTTATATTACAAAATTCAGTATATAATTAAAATTAAAGTGAAAGAAATCATAATACATTTAATGTGTTACTCTTCCATAGGGTCAATATCGTCAATAGAAGTAGACGCCACATTAGAATCGGTTCGGATGGGCATTACCTCCAAGCATTCACCTTCAGTACTTAAATCAAATGTATCTCTTGATTTTATGACAATGGGCACCGCCTAAGGCTTATCCAATAGATCCGGCAGAAAAATGCTTGCAATACCAGAGAAGGTAGAATGAAGGGACACGTTTTCTTATTTGGTCTTGTAAAGTCAACAAGTATGAAGCCATGTTTATCTGTTTTGTTCTTGTTGTTATCAGCCCAGTCACACTCAAAAAATGATCTTCTTGCGCTCTTCATTGAATGATAGTTCAATAATATCTTTGATCACCACGTAATAAGTAATAACTCCTTCCCTTGGGTCAGTATCATGCACACTTTTGTAGCTTGTCGTCGTCGCAATGACAATAATTCCGCTATTTTGAGTACAATTAGACTCTTCGGATGACTTCGTACGAAATTTGAAACTTTATATATCAAAGCTTTTGTATGTCTTGACTTTAATTCAGGAGATCGAGACCGAGACAGAGTAAACAAATTTGCATTATTCTGATCTCTCATGCAGCCTATTAGTTAAATAAAGTTATTTCACAAAATTATTACACTAGAGCTATGCGAAAATATATTGTTGATAACACTTACACGTTCTCGGAGTTATCTTAGAGATTCCTTATCCTGTGCATTTTGAACAAGCCATTTATAATTAGAAGCTCTCATTGAGAATCTATCCTTAATGATTTTCCGTGTTATCTGTAAGATATACATGACATGTTAAGATAATTCATAATTTTTTATATTTACGAAAGCATAAAATTTGTATAGTGTAACATACTCAATATGTGGGTAACTTTATCACAGTTAGACAAGCAATGATTATGCGCGCTGTATATTTCGGCATATATGAGTGTCCTGTACTGAGATTGGAAGGCATTGTATTCACCAGGAACTGAGAAAATAGAAACTCGGGGGCTTTCTTCCCTGACATCATGGTTGTTTTTGGACTCTGCATTCCTCTACATATACCGCGAGCAGTAAATTAGGCATTCTTTCGTGATGTAACATTCGGCTATTGAACCCTCTGGTCGCCTCTTGTTTTGTACATTGGATTTTAAACAACCCAAGTACCTAAAGTTAACAGAAAAATTCATGACATGTTAATTATATAAGATTTAAATTAATTACAATGATCAATAAATGTGAACAAATATGTCATATATACGCACCTTTCGACAGGATACATATATCGATAGCGCACACATCCATCAACCCTCGCCTCTTGAGCTAAATGAACTGTCAGGTGAATCATCACCATAAAGAATGCAGACAGAAACTTCTCCTCAAGCTTGTATAGAATTGGACTAATGTCAATGTGCAACTTCTCAAAATCTTCTGCCTTGTTACTTTTGGAGCACAATCATCGAAAAAAATCGTACAAATTTATTATTGCATCAACCATCTGCTTTGGCAATCCTACATTGCAAATTGCTACTGGAAGCAACTACTGCATTAGTACATGATAGTCATGGCTCTTTAGTCCCCTAATCTTATCTGAATTAAAACAACGTGCGATATTAGAGGAATAGCCACTCGAAATCTTCATGCCACCTAGAACAGCACACATCGCCTTCCTCTGGACAGAAGATATCTGATGATACTTATGCAATTTCAGAACACATAAGGGATGCTGCGGACCTCTGGATATTGATGCGCTTAGCACTTTGGGAGGGCGCTTTATTTTTTTAATGTCCTCCTTTGCATTGTCATAAACTTCTTAGTTTAGAACGTCTAGCTACTTAAGCAATATCTCACCATCATTCTTCTCGATGTGCATTAAATCTAAATTTATGGCAAATTAAATTATCTTTTCAATACGATAATTCAAAAAAGATACTTCTCTTCCTCCACTGTGTATCTGCCACTTCTTGTAATTCAGCCCAAGTATGACATTGAGATTATCTAAACTTGACAAGACAGACATCCTGCCCTGTGGGCGAGGGTGGCGGAGGAACCTCTCTGAAATGTTCATGCCCCATATAACATATTTTCTTTAATTTGTACAGCCATTCTGATATAGTGTTCTCTGCACAATTAGGACAAGCAAGATAACATGATGTGCTCCAACAGGACATGATAGAATAAGTACGGAAGTCATTGATCGTCCACATAAGGTTTGCTCGTATCTGAAAGTATTGTTTCATGAACGCATCCCAAATTAATATCCTTGTACCCCATAATATATACAACTCCTCTATTAATGGCTGTAAGTAGACGTCGATATTGTTTTGGACCTATAAGGCCTTCAATAAGTAGTGACATCATCATATAAGACCGCTGCATGCACAATCCCGGAGGTAGGTTGTAAATCATTGAAATGACGGGTTATGTACTGTAATTGATATTCATGTTTTCAAATGTATTGAACATGCCGGTTGCTAACCCTAGCCTGTCATTACGCGGCTCCAACGAGTACTCCATATGCTTCTTATTGAAATCTTTTCATGCATCTGAGTAGGAGGGTGCCTTAAGATCCCATTGTCACGATGCTCCTCTGCATGCCATCTCATGTCCTTTGCGATGATCTCTACCGCATAGAGCTTTTGGAGCCTTAGAATCAATGAAAATGCCTTAGAATTTTTTAGATACTTTTATCCTTGTTTTTTCTAGCGAAGAAGCCTTGCTAGGTTTCCATATAGGATCATTGCATACCTTCTAAGCATTCAAGTTTTCGTCTTGCTTTCAGAACAACATACAATCATTTTAGCACGCATCAATCTTCTTGTAATCATAACCCAATGCTCTAATAAGTTTCTTAGTCTCATAGAATGAGTCTGGTATATTTATGTCAGGGAATGTATTCTTCAGTAAATGTACCGTCTCTCCAAATGTGACATCACTCATCTTACCTCTTGATTTGATGAGATACAACTATATTATAAACGACAGTCTGGAATAGTTATTACAGCATAGGTATAGTGGATCATGCAATTCTTTAACTTGCTCATGGAAATTATCAGTCTCTGAAGGAGGAGCATCAGTTGGGCCATCATCGGTCGAATTACTAGAGCCCTCGTCAACTGGATTATGTAAAAGTGAACTTAGAAGACCGTGAAAGTCAACACCACTATAGTAGACACCATCACAGGGCCCTGGTCATTACTGTCATTTCTATTTGGTGGGGGATGTCTTGGTTCGTTATGCAAATGCTACCACTCAAGATGAGCGTGATCTTGATACCACCCCTTAGTAAATGGAACGTCACATTGTCCTTGTCAAGGATTTTTTTTGTTTTTACAATCCCTACATGGACAACTTATTTTATTATTAATGGCTGAATGATCAAAAGCCAATTCTATAAACTTTTCGCATCCGTCTCTGTATTTCACATTTGTTTTCTTCAAGTATAGCCAACTCCTGTCCCACTTCATTGTTTACTGCAGGATAGGTATTGTTACACAACAAGCAGTAAATATGTTAATTAGTTGTATATTGTGATTAGAGTTAGAATTAGGTCAGGATTATTGTTTAGGGTTTCGTTTGGATCGGTAATGCACGTTGTTTATTGAATGAGATTCTAAGGTTCATTTGGTCGTGTCCTTGTCTGTGCCGGTGTCTACGTCCGTGTCCACATTTAAGATTTATTGAATGTCACATTAAGGTTCAATTAAGGGTGATGGGTTTCTATTCCTTTCATAATTACATTATATAATTGAAGATATATACATGTTTTGTATATTTTGACTAAATTTTGGCAGCATCTCCCCGTGTTCTCGAGTCTACGTAGGGTAGTTGTGCCCAAAGAATAAGGACAGGTACTACCAAAATATTAGTCAAAATACACACAACATGTATACAGTGTCTAACTTTACAATGCAGTCCCAAACTTGTCCAAACAGACAATCCAACAACCATCATACATTACTTATAATAACCACTAATAATACAAATTAACTGTTGATATGAATAAAAAGGATATGAATACCACATGTTCAAGGTCCACAAGTTATTTGTATCAGAGAGTAGCTATAAGACAGGTAATGTACGTTGTTTATTGAACAAGAATTTAGGGTTTATTGGGTTTGTGTCTGTGTCCATGTCGTATTTATATCTTGTGTCTGTGTCCATGCTTCATATACATATCTGTGTCATGTCCGTGTTTGTGTCATATGTCAGTATCGTGTCCATGTCCCATATCTATGTTCGTGTTTCATATACATGTCTATGTTTGTGTCCCGTGTCACATGTCTATTTCCGTGTCACGTTTCCATATCCGTGTCCGTGTCGGGGAGAGCCGGGGGAGGTAGGAGGAGAGAGGAGGGTTCGAGGTGGAAATCGGCTTCTTGAACGTGTGGGAAGTGTTTGGGAAGGAGGTCGTCCTCGTCCATGCCTCTGGCCACCCTGTCCTCACCGATAACTAAGGCTTTACCCTCATCCCCTACAAGACGGAGCTTCCTACTACTTAGTAAATATTTCTTATTTATAACTGAATTCTTAGTTTGACTATTGTTTCCTCCAGTGTAAAGCTATAGTATTGTTAAAGAAATAAAAATTGGTAATTTACTATCTTTAAGCTTAAATCTAACTCACGAGTATGACATATGACCGATCAATCTCTAATAATAGATTTTGTAATTGTGTATTGCATAACAGTCTACATGTTAGTTTTGTTAGTTAGATTCAAGTCATGAAGTAGAATGTAAACTATATAACTTGTAATAAACTGTTATGGAAAACACCCCACCGTCACCCCACCCTTACATTTTTACTCTTGTTGCCAAATGAGACCCAAGAAATATATAGATAACTTATTACAGTCTAGTCCCATTAAATTTTTATTATTGTATATTGACTTTTTATTAATCTATAAGAATCATATTTCAAAACTTATTAGTGTAAGGTTGACAAAGTGAAAAAAGTTTCTACTCGAAAAAGGTAAAATAAACTGTTATGAAAAATTTACATGCGGGGGAGGAAGGCGGCAGCCGATCGGGGAGAGCCAGGGGAGGTAGGAGAAGGAAGGAGTGTGGGGGATAGAGCACGGGGGAGGAAGGGTGAGGTGGCCGGGAGAAGGGCGCGGGGGAGGAGGCACGGAGGAAGGAGGGAGAGGTGGCCGGAGGAGGGAGGGAAGGTGGCCGAGGGAGGGGGCCAGAGGAGGGAGGAGGGAGGTGCAGGGAGGGGGCCTGAGGGGGAAGGAGAGGTGGTCGAGGGGAGGCGCTGCGGGGAGAGGGAGGTGGCCGGGGAGGGAGGGAGGGGAAGGGATGGAGAAGGGAGGGGAGGTGCAGAGAAGGGGGCGGGGGAGGGGGAGGTGGCCGGGAGGAGGGGCTGCGAGGAGGGGGAGGGGGCCGGGTGGAGGGGAGGGGACACTGGGGAGGACGCTGGGGAGAGGATGGGGACACCGGGGAGGGGGACACCAGGAAGGCGAGAAGGATGCCGGGGAGGAGGACGTCAGGGACTTTTTGGGAAGTGGAGAAGGAAGAAAAGGGAGACCCAATTCAGCCAAAAAATTTTCGACGCAAATTGAAAGTATTGTGTCGAAAAAGTAATTCGATGATACCTTTTTGACGCAATATTTAAAATATTTCCTCCATTATTCGACGCAATATGTCCTGTGATTTTCCACCAAAAAATCTGTGGAATTTTTTAATTTGCATTGAAAATTGGATGCAATATTTTACATATTGCGTCGAATTTTTGATGCAAACTTTCCGGAAAATTTTACCCAAAAAAGTAGCGGTGATTTTTTCAATTTGCATTGAATTTTCAATGTAAGTTGTCGTTTATTCACATTTTTTAATTACTATCATCTGTTTTTTACATTTGAGTCGAATTCATGACAATTCGACGCAAATATTGCGTCGAAAAGTTTTTCAACGCAATTTGTCTGCCTCAAATCAGCGGTTTTCTAGTAGTGTGAGATGACTCACACATCACAAACTTACCTTTGGGATCCTTAGTAGTAAAAGTGTTGGTTGGTGAAACACTCATTGTTGCTCGGTTTTGGCAGGGAACCTTTTCTCTAATGAAAACCTAAGGGAATTTTGAGGTCTTGTGCTATTGGAATGCATCTAAAAGTGAATTCAGTGGTATGAATTGGCAAACATGGCTCACCGAATCTCAAGTTTCAAGCCCATACAAAATCTAGACATCTGATAAAGGTCCTCTTTAACTTCGCATAAGAGGATGAGTGATGTGGAGCAAAAGAGAGGGGGTCTAAGGATTTTGAGAAAAGATGAGAGGTGAAAGAAGATATCTAATGATACTTAAGAGATAAATGAAAAAGGTCTTCCATCTTCTTGGATCTCACGCCGCTTCTTGTCGCACGCTCAACAATCTTGACCTCACGCCACCTTCACACCGCATGCTTGATCTTTACTTCACAATTAAGGCTTCAAACCCTGTCATGAAAGGCACACCCCTTAAGGAAAAAACCCCAAAATATTTTTTCTCAAAATTATGATTTATCTTTATTGAAAATAATTGAGTCTTTTAGATAGACTTTCAACTCTCTCATTCTTTCTTCACGATCAATATGGGACTAAAGTAGAGGTAGACTATTAAATAAAAAAATCACTCAACTTAATAAAATGACTCAGAGTAAAAAACAAAAGAAATCTGACTCCACATCCCCATCATTCTAGTCGGGTGGGAAAAACTCGACCTTCGTCAAGTATATATGAAGTGGTGGTGGCTCGACACTAGTTTGAGTCAGCTACTGGTCTTGTAGAGTCTCTAACTTGTAAATATTGTGAATACTAACTGAAATCACCTAGAGGGGGGGGAATAGGTGATAAGGCTAATCTAAGAACTAAATGTGGAATAACAAAACTAATTTGCAACAACACTTAGTGCAACCGAGTGTAGCCGAATTCCCCGTGAAGGGCTCTGGACTAACTCCTCTTGATTCCTCTGAATAAGAGTTGAGGTGCTATATGAAGCTCTCGTGGTTAAGCACAAGTGAGGCACACAAGCAAACACAACCAAGCATATAGATATAGGCAATATGAATCAATGCAAGGCACAACACAAGCATATGACAATATGAATGATGCAATGCACAACACAAATAAAAAGAGAGGGTTAAGAGACATTGGATCAAACGCAAACACAAAGATATGTTCCGAGGCTCGAGCCCCTAGCTCTACGTCCCCGCCTTCACCGAGAAGGATTTCCAATCCACTAACTCGTCAACCTAGGACTCCCACCGAGGGAACCTCCACCGAGGAGGATTTGTACAACAGCCGGGAGTACCGAACTCCTCTCTCAACCAACAACCTCCACCGAGGCAATACAAACACAATCCACCTCTACCGAAGAGGGATACAAGCTAACTCTAACTCCACCTCACCAAGAGGGAGTAAACAACAATCTCAACCTCTACCAAAGAGGGAGCAAACACCAACCCAAATCAACCTCTACCAAAGAGGGATATCCACAAAGAAAAGGGGTTTACAACACTTGGAGGTTTCCACAACCTCAAACAATTTCTTTTCCCACAAATAAATGATCCTATAGAATAGGATAGTAGATATAGCTTAAGTGTGGAAAACTAAGAGTTTGAAAAACAAAAACTCAAAGAAAAATACTTGGGAAAACTCTTTGTAAAGGATAGAAATGAAGAACAATACAAATCTCCCAAATTTCTATTTTCTTTGATTTTTCCAAAACCCTAAAACAATATAAAGATAGATCTTTTGAAGCTCTAAACACTTTTGAAAACTTGTTTTAAACACTTCAAAAAGTAGGAATTTTTCTTATTAAAAATCTTAGCCAAAATCCCAAAGGAATGGGGTTTATATAGGCCCAAACAGAAAACTAGTCGTTGGCTGTTTTTACAGCCAGATACGGCTGGCGGTCGACCGCCAACGGTCATAATTATGACCGTTGGAGACCTGTGGTCGACCGGCCGGTCGACCGTAGAAAAACAGAGAGCAGAGCTCTCTGGCCCGGTTGACCGCCCGGTCGACCGGCCCATGTGCCTGGCCAACGTGCACAGGTTTGTGCACGTCAGTCGACCGCCCGGTCGACCGACTCTGGGTCCCGGTCGACCGGCCGGTCGACCGCCAGAGCCTGGTAGGCACTGTTCTGGGTCAGAAAACTGGGTTTAAAATATTCTAATAAATCCCATAAATCTTCTAAAAATCCACAAAAATAGTTTCTAACATTTTATAAGATATACAAATATGTGTTAAAAATTTCAACACAAATATCAAACATTTTGGACTATTTTTGTGTCTTATAAATTTTATCAAAATCCAAAAACTGTATTTTACCAAACTTGAATTTTTCAATAGGAAATCTGATTTTTCCTAAAACTCATTTAAATACAAAAACATGATACTTAAACACATTTAGGCATGATGCATATGGACATAAGTCCAATATACATGAAACATATACATATCATTATTTTTGTCTTTAATTCCAAAAATAATGTTTTGTTAAAAATACAAAACACCAAACCACATGAATAGGTAAGTCAAAATAAGTTTGTCTAGGAAATTAAGCATGCATGTATATAGAATGAATCTACTATACATAAACCATTTAAACTTGTTTTGATCTAACTATTCATGAAAATCAATATTGGTTAAACCAAAAACCGAAAACCAATATCCAAAACATAAAACGTGTGTGTTGTGAACTTGAGCATATCATACTATTCTAATCTTTATAAATGGATCTAAACACAAAACTAAACTAGGTACCGAGGTCTTCTTGTAGAGCGCCGTCTCCAAGCCGACTCGATCCAAAACTCCTTCCACCAAAACTCCTTCCACCGAGCTTGACTCCAACGAGTGCTATATATGATCTTGATGTTCGGGCTCTGGAATCACAATATGAAAGCTTCCAAACCATATTTATTGAAGCTAATCACCAACTAACATTTTGATTAATGATCTGAAACTAAACATCACAAGATTATTAGTAAACATAACTACATGAGTTAATCATCATCAAAATTAGAGTGGAAGGCCTCTGGGCCAACAATCTCCCCCTTTTTGATGATGACAAAACTCATGGAGTTATATATGCATGGATTAAAGTTAAGCTTCAAAGAAGCTCCCCCTTAACTAATGCATAGGAAATAAGCAATAAGATATGGCAATGAAGCACATGCATAAATAAACATGTATGCAAATATAAAGAGATAAACATGCCAATCAAATATAAAACTCATAAATTCTTTTTCTCCTATTTGCAAAACAAAACATATATGCATAAACATAAAATCTTGAAAACATGCATATATATCAAATACTTCTCCCCTTTTTGTCAATCATCAACAAGGGGTCAAAGTAAAAACAAATCAATAAATTCTTCTCCCCCTTTTTGTTCGAATCAAAGAATTAACTAAGGGGTCAAACAAACAAATCAATAAATGGATATATGTGATATACATTCATGAAGAGGAAGACGCTAAGTTAACTTCCCTACATATATGCATTACATGAAGAAAGGATGACAAGCCCTAATTCACATAACACAAAATATGCAATGCATAAGAAGAGATATGAAGCTCCCCCTACACACGTGTATCGCATAAAGAAGAGTTGTCAAGCTCCTCAATATAAGATACACTCAACATGAATCTATATGTAGAAGAGATGTTAAGCTCCCCTTGCATATATGCAATCATATCAAAACATTTTTAACATTTCTTATTAAAGCACAATTTTGAATTTTCTCAATAAAACAAATTTTGAGATATCTTAGTAAATCAAATTTTAAAACACCAATAAAAATCTTCATGAATACCAATTGAAAGAAATAGATCAATAGACACCAATTGAAAGTAAACAAAATCTTGATATCAATTGTGAATATTTGTCATTTAGAACATATGATACCAAAATAAAATCAATTTTCAACATAAAGTGTGGGAGTAGAAATCAACGGTAAACAAAATACCAATTGAAAGATAAAAATACGAATTTTCTCCCCCTTTATGAAATACCAACTAAAAAGATGCATAAGCTTGTGTTTAAAATATCAGTTGAAAACTAATCAATTGAAACATGATGGTCATTAAAAATTCAAGCTTTAGCATAAACATATATATGTATGAAAAATTAGATACCAATCGAAATTGATACAATTTGAAGTAAAAGCATACATACATAAAAATATATATAAGTATACAAGAAATGTCAATATTGATACCAATTGAAAGAATCCAATGATACCAATTGAAACAACAATAATATCAAGAGTATATCTCATATTTCCTACCACCCATTTCATGCTCATGTTTAAATAGATTTTCAATATAAAACATACAAGGCATGTTCGCCCATCCAACCGCCCGTGAAAGGTAGGGGTTTTCAAAAATAGGTTTGAAAAATATAGTATGTTTGAAAACTCTACCATAACGAAGAATATCGAAACTAGTTAAATGAAAAAACTTGTAAACTACGAAATCCTTCAAGTAAGGAATAAAACAAAATTATATTTCATGAAATACATGTAAATCACATGGCACTAAACACTCGAAGCCCATAAAGCCCATACATACTCATGAAAAACATAATCATGAGAAACATTTAAATGAAGTGAGTGTACAAGTGTTATGTGACACAAATAATCATGAAATTTGACAATAAAGCTCAATATTTCGTAAAACATGAAAATCATCAAAAACTATTTAATCTTCAAGGCATATGTATGTCTTATATAAACTAAAGTATACATACATATCCAAAACACAACGAGTCCACAAATGTATATGCATGAAAGCACGTGGCTCAAAGGATGTAAATGTATAGACGATAGTTTAGACAAGATAGACATATACATGAAGTTAAACATATGAACATGAAAATCATGGGAATACACGTTAAATGCATGAATCATCAAAACTAGACTATACTAGCACATCTAATGGGTACAAATAAGCATTCAAGCACAAACATATAATGATCTATTTGTGGCCCACTATATGTACAAGCATATATCCTAGTCTTAATGAAAACTAACATTTAAACATATATTCAAAATTTGGAGCATAAAACGAGACATAAATCATCATGATAATCATAAAAACAATCATTATGTAAATCCACATGATATTAGAGCTATGATAAACATGATAGCTAAACATATGCGAGAACACAAAAATAATGATCCATATTAACATGGGTGTCTCAAAAGCTATACATGCATGTCAATGGTCTAATAATCATGGCATTTTAACATACTAATCAATAAACATCAAAACATGCTATAAATCGATGAACATAAAAGCATGCAAATATAAACGGGAGTTAGAGATCGATACCAAAACTGATGAAGGCACCTCTCTAGTTCTCCAAACTAAAGAATAATCCTCATGAAGCACGGAACGCATCCACCTCAAGGCACCATTGCTCTCACGTCATGCGAGAGCCCACACCTACATCAAATACAATAGGGGTGGTCTTTGGTCCCCATACTCTTTTGGGTCCATGGGGGTTAGTACATTTTTTAACCCAAACAAATTTAGTTGCTAAATTAACATCATGTATACGATCAAAACAAAATTTAGCAAGGTGGCCCTTACGTCCACAATGTGTACAAGTGTACACATGAGCATTCAAAATGTAATGGGTGTGTACATGAGGAGCATGTGTATGCCGTGGAGGGTGTGCATGCAAAGATGGAACATGTTTCTTTCGAACCAAGGATTCCAAGCGTGTGTGATTCAAAGCACATTGGCTCAAAGTAGAGCCCAAACAATCAACACTTTTCTTCAAAACATTTATATCATTTTCAATACTAGAAGATAAAGTGGAGCATGCAATAGATGTGCTTAGTGAAGCTACACTAGCATCGCAAACATGTGAGTCTATATCAATTTTTAAAGATTCATTTTTCTTTAAAACTAAATCTAATTCTTTTGTGATGAAATCAATTTCATTTTTCAAAGAATGATTATCTTTTAAAATAAAATCTAATTTTAAAGATAAAACTTCATTGTTTTTAAAAACATCATCACAATCATTTTTACTTTTCAAAAATTCATTTTCTTTTAGGGCAAGTTCAAGTCTAGATTTCAATGAATCCCTTTTATTAGAAACCTCTTCCTTCTCTTGCAAAACCAAGTAAAGTCTAGAAAGTAAATTTTTATTTTCATTGTTAAGTCCTAGACTTTTCTTTTTCAACAAATTATATTTTTCAATCAATTTTTCACAAACAATAGAAAGTTCTTCATTCAAAGCATTTGGATCCACATAATCATCACATGAAGAACTAGCATCATTATTATCTAATTGAGTTTCTGAGTATACCTCAAGGGAGTCATTCCCTTGGATCATCAAGCATTGTGACTCGGATTCTCCACTAGACTCCTCCGGTTGGATAGGCAATTGTGGCTTGGAGGTGGAGGTGGTCAACTTGTTCCACACTACAAAAGCGGAATCAAGATTAGAAACAAGCATAAGATAATCTTTATTAAGCGTGCTTCTAGTAGCCTCAAGGGCTTGTGTATTGGCCCCTATATGATTGCGGTTACCAAGATAGCATTTCTTGGTAGCGGCAAGGAAAACATGCAAGCCTAGGGTTTTCAAATACATGGACATCCTAAATTTTCACATGTCAATGTTGGAGACATCGAACATGGGAGGTGACAAGCAATCCATGAGTGTGTGCAAACAAATATACGTGCAAATGCAAATGATAGATTAGCAAACCAAGATCTCACTCCTAAGTGGTTAAACCAAATATCAGGAGCGTAGGCTCTGATACCAATTGAAATCACCTAGAGGGGGGAATAGGTGATAAGGCTAATCAAAGAACTAAATGCAGAATAACAAAACTAATTTGCAATAACACTTAGTGCAACCAACGAGTGTAGCCGAATTCCCCGTGAAGGGCTCTGGACTAACTCCTCTTGATTCCTCTGAATGAGAGTTGAGGTGCTATATGAAGCTCTCGTGGTTAAGCACAAGTGAGGCACACAAGCAAACACAACCAAGCATATAGATATAGGCAATATGAATCAACGCAAGGCACAACACAAGCATATGACAATATGAATGATGCAATACACAACACAAATAAAAAGAGAAGGTTAAGAGACAATGGATCAAACGCAAACACAAAGATATGTTCCGAGGTTCGAGCCCCTAGCTCTACGTCCCCGCCTTCACCGAGAAGGATTTCCAATCCACTAACTCGTCCACCTAGGACTCCCACCGAGGGAACCTCCACCGAGGAGGATTTGTACAACAACCGGGAGTACCGAACTCCTTTCTCAACCATCAACCTCCACCAAGGCAATACAAACACAATCCACCTCTACCGAAGAGGGATACAAGCCAACTCCAACTCCACCTCACCAAGAGGGAGTAAACAACAATCTCAACCTCTACCAAAGAGGGAGCAAACACCAACCCAAATCAACCTCTACCAAAGAGGGAGCAAACACCAACCCAAATCAACCTCTACCAAAGAGGGATATCCACAAAGAAAAGGGGTTTACAACACTTGGAGATTTTCACAACCTCAAACAATTTCTTTTCCCACAAATAAATGATCCTATAGAATAGGATAGTAGATATAGCTCAAGTGTGGAAAACCAAGAGTTTGAAAAAAAAACTCAAAGAAAAATACTTGGGAAAACTCTTTGTAAAGGATAGAAATGAAGAACAATACAAATCTCCCAAATTTCTATTTTCTTTGATTTTTTCAAAACCCTAAAACAATATAAAGATAGATCTTTTGAAGCTCTAAACACTTTTGAAAACTTGTTTTAAACACTTCAGAAAGTAAGAATTTTTCTTGTTAAAAATCTTAGCCAAAATCCCAAAGGAATGGAGTTTATATAGGCCCAAACAGAAAACTAGACGTTGGCTGTTTTTACAGCCAGATACGGCTGGCGGTCGACCGCCCGGTAGACCGCCAATGGTCATAATTATGACCGTTGGAAACCTGCGGTCAATCGACTGGTCGACTGTAGAAAAACAGAGAGCAGAGCTCTCTGGTCCGGTCGACCGCCCGGTCGACTGGCCCATGTGCCTGGCCAACGTGCACAGGTTTGTGCACGTCGGTTGACCGCCCGGTCGACTGACTCTGGGTCCCGGTCGACCGGCCGATCGACCGCCATAGCCTGGTAGGCACTGTTCTGGGTCAGAAAACTGGGTTTAAAATATTCTAATAAATCCCATAAATCTTCTAAAAATCCACAAAAATAGTTTCTAACATTTTATAAGATATACAAACATGTGTTAAAAATTTCAACACAAATATCAAACATTTTGGACTATTTTTGTGTCTTATAAATTTTATCAAAATCCAAAAACTGTATTTTACCAAACTTGAATTTTTCAATAGGAAATCTGATTTTTCCTAAAACTCATTTAAATACAAAAACATGATACTTAAACACATTTAGGCATGATGCATATGGACATAAGTCCAATATACATGAAACATATACATATCATTATTTTTGTCTTTAATTCTAAAAATAATGTTTTGTTAAAAATACAAAACACCAAACCACATGAATAGGTAAGTCAAAATAAGTTTGTTTAGGAAATTAAGCATTCATGTATATAGAATGAATCTACTATACATAAACCATTTAAACTTGTTTTGATCTAACTATTCATGAAAACCAATATTGGTTAAACCAAAAACCGAAAACCAATATCCAAAACATAAAACGTGTGTGCTGTGAACTTGAGCATATCATACTATTCTAATCTTTACAAATGGATCTAAACACAAAATTAAACTAGGTACCGAGGTCTTCTTGTAGAGCGCCGTCTCCAAGCCGACTCGATCCAAAACTCCTTCCACCGAGCTTGACTCCAATGAGTGCTATATATGATCTTGATGCTCGGGCTCTGGAATCACCATGTGAAAGCTTCCAAACCATCTTTGTTGAAGCTAATCACCAACTAACATCTTGGTTAATGATCTGAAACTAAACATCACAAGATTATTGTTGGCCCAAGAGGTTACACTCTCTTGTTTTGTGTTTTGATGATGACAAACCAAATAAGAGCTATTTGGTACTAATGAATTTGTTCAAGATAAGTTTCAGGTTTTGTACCATGTTTGGAGACCATTGGCTTAGCTTTTGCAAGAACTTCTAAGGTTCACATAGCAAGGAAGGCAAATTGCACAATCAAGGAAGGATCATAGAAGAGAAGGCACTAGCAAGGCAATGGATGGCTCAAAGACTTGAAGATTGCTCAGAAAGTATTTAATCATTGTATTTTTAGTTTTGTAGTTTGTTAAAGAATAGTGGATAGGTTTGAAGCTCTATCACACACGTTTTTGTGCACATGTTTATTCCAAAATGTTTTCTCAAAATTTATACAAAAATATTCTGTTTACAAGATTTTGCCTACAGATATATATTTATGTTTTATACAAATCTATGTTCAAAAGTATTTTTGTCAAAATCAAAATCTCCTTTATATTCTTTCAAAAACCTGATTTTTGACCTGTTCCGGTCGACCGACCGGTCGACTGATTCTATGTCAGGTTTGACCGGTCGACCGTGCAGTCGACCGAGGAACTGGCAGGTGCACGTATCCGTGTGCATGTCTGCCGGTCGACCGTGCAGTCGACCGACTGCAAGTCACTCTGCTCTCGGTTAAAATGGGTCGACCGGGCGGTCGACCGCTGGCCTGCAACGGTCATATTTTTGAACTTGCGGTCGACCGACCGGTCGACCGACAGAGCCGTTTGAACAGTAACGGGCATTTTTTTCTGGCTGTTTATTTTTGTCTTTTTTTCACTTAAGTGAGTTTAAAATGACTTGTTTTGGGTTTAATTCATTCTGATTAGCCTTAAAAATGTTTTATCTTCTAACCCTAGCCCTCTCCTATAAATAGGGGTGTTTGGGGAGAGATTGGTTCACCTAATCATTTACAAGAAAAATTCTAAAGTTTAAGGCATTCAAAAGAGCTTGGTTTCTTGGTTTTTGTGCTGAAATTCTCTCTCATTTTCTGAAGTGTTTTCAAGAATTCTCTGATTTCATTTTCTTTTCTCTTTACACACAAGAGCTTCATTCCTACTCAATATTCTCTAAGGACCTTTGTAAGGGAAGAGATATTTGAAAGAGAGAGTTTGTGGTCTTTTGACTACCAAGATATTGCTTGTACTGAAATTGTGGAGTTGGGTACTCCGGTGATCTTTGTAACATCTTTGTGATAGTGGAAGTGGTCGGAATCCTTCTGGGGAAGGCGGGGAAGTAGAGCTGGGTGCTCGAACCTCGATAACATATCCTTGTGTTTGCGATTGATTTACTTTTCCTTGTTCTTGCACTACTTTCATTGCTATTACCTCTTGTTTTTGATTGTCATTGCCATATTCATCATATTTCATCTTGTCAATCAAAATCCCATACAACAAGGTTGCATTGCGCACCTCCAACTCTTATTTACGAGGAATCAGGAGGAAGGAGTTCAGAACCCTTCACGGGGCATTCGGCTCTTAGTCTTGTTTTGGGAGATTGTTGCATCATATTTTTAAATTGTGCATTGATTAGCTTTATCACCTATTCACCCCCCCTCTAGGTGTTTTTTAATTATTAGTAAACATAACTACATGAGTTAATCATCATCAAAACTAGAGTGGAAGGCCTCTGGGCCAACACTAACATGGTGCTCGCACTGTGCATTGTTGACAACTTGCTGATGCAACGTTGTTGAAGATCAGTTAGAAGATGGAGAGGATGACGATGGGCAGCCGATGATGAGAACGAAGGGAAGAACAACAACGGTTGAAGGAGGACTTGAGGGGAGTAGAGAAAGGAACAAAAGAGAAGATCGCGTGGGAAGAGATTTGATGGCATCAAAGATATGAACAATAACTTGTTTTGATATTGGAAGAATTTCTTTTGAAATTTTGTGGGGACTTGTAACAGTAATTTTTTTGTATTTTTGTTTGAATTTTCTGGTGGATATTTGTGGAGAGATAGGGTTTTGAAATGTAGCTGAATTTGAGTGTGTGGTGAGGACTTGAGATAAGATAAGAGATAATGAAGAAATTTAACAGTAAAGATTTTCTTATTTTTTAAATATTTGGTTGTGATTTTTGTAACTAGATTTGGGACTGTGGCTGAGGATTTGATTTGTTGTTGAGATTTGTATTGTGATTGGGACTTGAGATAAGATGAGAGATAATGAAGAGATTGAAAAGATTTTGTACTTTTTTTAAATTTTGTGGTAAAAAATGAATGAGATTATCTGATAAAAAAGATGAAAAAAAGTGAATGAAGTAACAAACTGCACTGGCTCCTCAGCAGGACAACATTCACAATGAATGGTTCAAAAAATTATACCGATTTCACATCGGGTATCTCTTCACACGAAATTTGTATTATAAGTTAATTTTCATCACTTATTATTTTTTCTGACTTTGCTCTGATATCAAATTGATGTGAAACAAAAGAGAGAAGTTTAAGGATTTCGAGAAAATATGAGAGATGAAAGAAAATATCTAATAATTACAAAGAGATAAATGAAAAAGGTCTTTCACCTTCCCGGATCTCACGCCGCTTCTCCCAGCATGCTCATCAATTTTTATCTTACGTCGCTTCATACCGCACGCTCGATCTATGCTTCATAGTTAAGACTTCATATCCTGTCATGCGAGGCACACTCGTCAAGAGAAAAATCCCAGAATATTTTTTCTCAAATTCTGATCTATCTTTACTGAAAACAATTGAGTCTTTTAAATAGACTTATAACTCACTTATTCTCTTTTCTCTGCTAGTATGTGATAAAGGAGAGGGAAAACAAGACTACTAAATAAAAATATTCACTCGATTTAATAAAATAAAGACACAAACTCAGACTAAAAAAAAGAAATCTGACTCGATGTCCCCATCAGTGAGGTCATCAAATTTAATCATGTATTCTGGGACCGACATGCTACCTTGTCGATGGTTATTTTGTTGTCTAGGAGATGGTCTTTTATGTGACTAGAAAAGGTACTTCTTCTTGAGCTTCTTTTTTATTTCGTCCCGAGTCTCTATAGGATCCGTATACTCTTTCTAGAACCTCTCTACCAAAGTCCAAAAAAATCATGGTTGACTTTTATAACTTCATCCTAGCAAAATGGACTCTACACTTTTCAAACATGTTATACCATTCAAAATAGTAATCCATACCTGATAGCTAGTCGGAGAAAACCTAAGGGTCATAGGAACTATCAAAAGCGGGGGCTTCTATCTTAACCGTACAGGTAATGTCATCGTCCATATCTCTCTCTCTCTCTCTATGATTCCTGGGGCAACTCTCATCTTTATCACAACCGTTCTCTTCCTTTCTAAGGTTCCTGTGATGACTTTCATCTCGTTTTCGCCTTTCCTGATGATCTCTGGGTTCTAGCTTAGCTAGACGCTCTCTTAACTCGTCGTTCTTAATGGTTTGCTCTTTCCTAAAGTCGGTTAGTTCTTTCTTCAAAGTCTGAAATTTCCTAAACAGTTTATCAATTTGACTCATGAACTTATCTGCTGTAGAATTTTGGTCTTCATTTTTATCCTAAAAATCTTTCCATTTTATCCTAAAAATCTTTTCATTATGCAAGGTTATACATTTTTCTCAAAAATGCAGATGCAAACAATCAAGCACACTGATGTTGATGCAACTCTCCTGAACTCAAAACACTATATGCATGCACTATATGATAAAAGAAAATAAAATTTTTAGAATTGGCTCTAATGAATGATATGCAATTTTCTACTTTTGACACAGATTAGGCAATAACTAAAACAATAATAATTAGAAATCTGAATGGCTCAACAAAAGATGCAAAAATTTAATAGCGTGGAAAACTCAAATCAGTAGGTAGAGTGTGATGTTGAGTGGAGAAGTCCACTTTTGATTTTTTGGTTCTTCTAGGCCTGATGGAGGGTTGGTAGACTCTACTTTGAGCTCTAGGATCGCTAGGATGTACAAAAGAGTCTACCATGAAGTCAACGCCTTGAAATAGCTCGGATCGGCTTTTGAACAACTGAGAAACAACGAAAAAACCTAACTTGGGCTGCAAACGGGTCAGATCTAAACCGGTCCCCTTTGCTTTTAGCGCATTCGGGCTTATATCTTTCTGGCGGATCAGGTCGGGTTCTGCAAACTGTTAACGGGTTAGGTTGGGCTGATTTCGCGGGCGAATATCGAGGACGTAATGTCGATGACGCTGACGAGGGCAGTGGCAGCAGCGTCGTCACGAGGAGGTGACAGAGCGGTCGGCGAGTTCAGGAAGGACCTCTGGTCTGGGGGGCGAGGTTGCAAGATCGGCGAGTTCACATACGCGAGTTCGATTCAAACTCAAACTTGGAGTTGAAGTCACGAGGTAGTTTGAAGTCGGGTTGATGTCGGGATGTGGTCGGCAGCGGGCCGAAGGTGATGGGAGTCGTGATGAGATCTCAACTTGGAGTCGGATCTGTGGCAGTGAGGTCGAGGGGGTGATGGTTGGTGACGAAGACTACGAGATTGTGTTGAAGATTAATGTCGCGCGGCAAGAAAAAAGAGAGAGGGTGATGGGTTTAGGATGGTGATGGGTTTAAGGTTTTATGGAAGAAAGAAAGAGGAAGGAGAAGATGAACTCTGTTTGGTGGGAATTCTTGGGAATTCTTGGGGGGATCTTTTAACAATATTTTTTTTAAGGATTTTGTGGAGAATAACAAGAAATTTAGTTCTATACCAAATTTGATGCAGAACAGAATGCGAAGATTACGGTTTATAGTGGGATTAGGAAAAACTTTGGGAAAAATAAAATTTAGGTTTCGCACCTAGGTAAATTGCTCACCGACTTTATGCATCGCACATGAAGATTTAGAATTAGGGTTTCGCACTCAAGAAAATTATTTTTCTTACTTTATGTTTCACACACAAAAAAAATCAAAAGAAACAATTTGGAGTTTCAAAATATTTCAATAACTCTATGATCTCAAAACAATATAATACAAGCATATTTATAGGTAAACGACATATGCACTAATCCTAAAGGAAATACTATTCCTAATCATAAAAAACTCTTAAAAGAATTAATAATAATAATAATAATAATAATAATAATAAAACTACTACTATACTTAATCAAGTCAGGCTCGCACTTCTTCTACGTGAATAAGTTCTCCAAGTCCTTGTAGGATCTCCATCACTAAACTTCATCAAGTGCTTTTGTTCAGCTACTACATACTGTGTGGCTGCCAATTTCCAAATTTCTTTGCGACACTACTTTCATATGCTACTGGATTCTTAGTATTGAGATAGTCTTCCTCAAATATCTGGCAGAAGAAGAAGACTATCTTCTATCTTACATATTAAATTTCATTTCCTGCAAGAGTCAAATCAACATCTTCCCAAGGTTACTTCCTTTATGGAGCCTAACCTCAAATTTAGTTGGATGCCAAGAGTTAACTGACAATGCAACTTGGCTATGTAGCTGTGAACATTCAAACCTTGCATAAGTTGAATTGGAAAGTTGAAGAATGTCTCTAGAATTACATAATATTTAACGCAGGTCTATCATGCTTCTTCTTGCATGTGAATTGACAATTTAGTATCAACCTGACATCCTCAACATAATTTTAGCATTTAGGGCCTATTTGAGTTTGAAGTTTTTTAAACTGAAGTTTATTTTTAGTTATAGTTAAAGGTTTGCAAGCTGTAGTTTGCAAAACATTAACTTTAGTTTTCTAAACTGTATTTTACTAATTTTATGTTCTATTTAGATACAAAATGGAGTTAGCTTAAACTCCCATCTTTTTCCTTTCAAATTTTTGGAGTTAAAGAAAAATCCAATCTAACTGGATTTTTATAAACTGCAGTTAAGTCATAACTTTTGGAGGTGTCTAACTACAGCTTATTAAAATATTAATGATAGACAAACTGACCATAGTTTGGGCTTTTGGAGTTAATAGACTTAACTGGAAGAATAAAAAAGGTGCACTTAAGTAAACTTAACTCCAAAGTCAAACAGGCCCTTAGAGTTGCTGGGGGTGGTAGTGAAATTGAGGAATGAATTTGGTTGGTGTTGAGCTGGAAGAAGAAAAACTTTTGGAGTGCAGGTTTCTCAGTATAAATGGTGTTTACTAGCATTTCATGTTGTTTAAACAGGAAAGCGAATGAAAGTGGAGATGGAAATGGAAACGAGGCTTTGGTTAAAATTACTGGCCACAGTATCCTACCAGACAGCCATTTATTTTATCTTCACTATTGTCCTAAGAAGTGAAGATATAATAGTGACATGTTTTATACATATTACAGTTCAGTAGACAATTATTTTAAGTCAAGGAAACAACGGAGTAATGAAACTGAGTCCTACAGTGTTGTATGTATGAATGTTTGACACATATGGTCTCTAGACTGCTAGATGAGCATGCCAAAGGTGAGAATTTTAGGTGGCAATGGGTGAAACTGAGAAAGATGGTTTTGTAATGAGGGCATTGGACAAAATATTGAGTCCGAAGTTTACAAAGTCTTCAGGTGTTTAAAAGGGCGAGATGGTACAGAAATGTTTGCAATGCCATTGATATTTTATACTTCTTTCTTATTGTTTGTATTTGGCGCATGAAACCTAGGCTCGGCACACATTCATAAAGGCAAGACATTTAAAATTCAGGACAAGTCCAGCCTTAACCAATTGTAACTTGAACCATATGTTTCTACTACAATGAAAACAAAATCTGAACAAACTAGTCTAAGTTGGAATTTTGATAATGTTATTAGAATTAAAGGTAATATCAATTTCCAGTGTTCATCACAGGCTGTTCTATAATTTCTTTGAATTGACAAAGAACTAGGATTTTTTTTTTTCTTTTTTTGCAAAAATCACATTGCTCTTTGATTACATTTTCGACTAAACTGGTGAACTTTTGTGTTATTCACAGGCCAAGGGCTTAGGCTATGCCATGAATACCGCCGAGGAGCTAAAATTTGTTAAAGATATAGCGGGAGCAACAGGAGTTGTTCTTGACCCAGTCTATAGGTGAAATTATACTTTTGCTCTGCATTGCAGCTTTATATTTTCATTATAACCATCAATCTCCAATTTAACAATTAGCTTAAAGTATTGAATTTATCTTCCTTGAGGATTGATGCTAGAATAAACTAACTAGTTTAGTTTTTAGGGCTGGCTCTGCCCACCATTTTGAGGAACTGGGATGTCATCCAAGATCCCATACTCATGGAAGAGAATTGATGCAACTCTTAAACACGAAAATGCCAGTACCATGTTCCTCATGGCCCAACCACTTCTTAGTAACTGTGACTAAAGTGTATTGTCTTCCCAATTTTCCCAACGGATATTAGACTTGATACCGGTTATCATTTTGGGTTGCTCTGCGTATCCTTTTTATCCATTCAGTTCCATTCAGGGGTCACCTTGTTGCTCCGAACTGGTTCTATCGCTCCTAATGGTGCACCAAGTGCTTTACGTTTCACATGCCCAACTGACCTTAATCTGTTCTCATTTCATCCTAATCAGAGTCAAGCATGGCTTGTTGCATCACATAGCTGTCTCCAAAATTACAAATGAAGTAATCTCTTTAACCTCATAATGTTGTATGTCTACTCTTGCAGTGGAAAAGCAGCCTATGCCATGCTCAAAAACATGGCCGAGAAACCTGCAATCTGGAAAGGCCGGAAGGTCCTCTTCATCCACACCGGAGGTCACCTAGGTTTATATGACAAAACTGAACAATTGGCTTCAATGATGGGCAAGTGGCAGAGGATGGAAATCGATGAAACTGTCCCACAAAAGGATGGAATTGGTAAACTGTACTAGGGAGTGGCCATACTATTTCCAGGCATCATCTTTGGTGCCTGAGAATTAGGTGCTGATTCTTGTCATCAGGATGTGTAACCTTTGAGATATATGGCAGGAGATTTTAGCATCTCTATTCTCTTGTCAACGCATTCAGAAAGTTATCGGCACGAAGTTGTGGTACAATAAGGGTGAAAATTATGTAATCCAATAAAGCAATGATCTGAAAATTCTCTCTTTGTGTACAAACTCCATGTAGTGTAACAAATAATTTCACACATATTCTAATGACTTCATGCTTAATGAGTTTCCCTGTACAAATTCGTTTGCTTTCCTATGGCATCCTTGCTTGTGTATCATATGATCAATCTAAAAAATTTAACACTATCCTCAAATCATGACGAGCAATATGTTGGTACAGTTGCCTGCGAGTAAAGAGGAGCATATTTATATTGACACCTCAAGCAAGATGATTTCATGAGCCATCAGTTAAGATGGCTGCACCTGTTTTCTTCATCCAGATACATGACTAGTCAATATCCAGTAGTGAAGATCACCTGCAATTTCACAATCTACTCACCTATGAAAGGGAGAAGAAATTTCGCACAGAATCTTCTCGACATATATTACACATAACTAACATGCCATCATGGAAACAACTAAGTACAAATCACCGACAATGGTGAAACTACCAAGCATGATCCATAAAATGTTCGTATATGGCATACACAGCAACAAAACACATCAGGAACAATATAAAAGTTCGCGGATAGGTCTGCATCACAACAACTCACAAGTATCCATGAATTCCGTCACAGAATCCATGTACCACATTTCAACAAGGAACACATCAGCAAACCCCACTGGTCCTCTTCCTATCGACCAGCGCCTTCCAGTATGTTGTGACCTGCTCAATCTCGGTCACGCTCTTCTTTCTAGCTACAACCCCATCATCAGTCTTCTGAGTCGTAACTTGAGCAATTGCTGCAATTCGGCTTGAAGTCCTTCTATCTCCACCAAGACCTTCTTCAGGTCAGACACAAGTCGCTCAGCAAGGCTCCTATTGAAATCCTCTCTGATCACCACCCGGAGGACGGCTATATGCTCAGCGTCCGCGGGCATGGTGTATGCCGGAATGATCCATCCAAACCTCCTAATACTCTCTGATATTTCAAATACACTAAGCTTGCTGCTGTCCTTGAGGGTGAAAGCAACAAGAGGGACACCAATGTCCTTGGAGAGGATGTCAAACTTGCCGGTCTGCTCTATGCCCGCCTTCAAAGCCTTCGTGTTCTCCATACAGTTCTCCATAATGTTTTTATACCCCTGCTCAGGTGATATACATTCGAGCTTAGAAACAATATAAGCTGGATTAGGATTAATTTTGGCGTGCAATACGGCAGGGACCAAGTGTGGGCTTCTTCTAAAGGCTCTTAATTGGCGCATTTCCGTGTGATGTCAAACCAAGCAGTACAATAATTTGGAATGTATTTTCTCATGATGTTCTTACGAAGAAGATAATTATTTTTACATTATTAATGATGAGCATCAGTCTATAATGGTTTTCTAGAGAATGAAATTGATACCACAGCCCGAACTGTGCCTAAATAAAAAAAAATTATACATAAGATTTGCGATTTAAAATTCCACTGAAAATTTCAAATTAACTTTCTGGCAATATTAGAAAGAGAAGAAAACAATGGTCATAGAATATATTCTTTTATCACATCTTGCATTAAGCACAAAATATATAATAAACTTGCATTAAGCACAAAATATATCAAGCAGGAAACAAGTTTAACTTTTGATATTTTTATTATTAATTAACAAACTGATAGGCTTCATTAATGGAAGCACAGGCTAACCCAGAAATTGGTATATTTCTTAATGAGATAATATTTTTTATGACATGCAAAAGATAGGAAGTAGCTACCTCCCATCCCAAGCGTATGAACTGATAGTATTGAGCAATTATCTGACTGGAACCTGCAAGAATTGAAACAAAAAGTCTGCTCAGGAAAATGGCATGCATTTCCGCTAATCAAATCAAGACCTGATATTTACCCTTTGAGAAGTTAAGAGTAAACGTAGGCTGATCTGCTCCAAGATAGTTTATATGAAAAATGAGCTCTTCAGGCAAATCCTCTTTGCTCCTCCAAACAACCCAACCAACCCCAGCATAAACAAGACCATACTTGTGGCCACTCACATTGATGCTCTTTACTAGCGGTAACCGGAAATCCCATTCCAACTCAGGATATAAGAAAGGGGCTGTGAATCCACCACTTGCAGCGTCTACGTGAATTGGGGTATCCCACCTGTATGGTGTCAGATATAGAGGTTAATCATGACAAAGTTAGATTCACATCAAAACATGTTTATGATTTGAAGCAAGAACAATGGTAACGGGCTTTTATACATTATAAAAAGTTTGAAACCCCAAATTCTAGTTATAACTCAAAGTCATATTAGAAAAAGAAGTGAAATGGATTTATATGAACAGGCACTGAAATCCAATCTCAATAAAACCAGAAACACAAATACACCAATAAGTCTATTAACCCAACAGAAAGCACAAAGAAGCAACTTAATGACAAAACAGCTCATCTCTAAAAGTCCAATTGACTTAAATTTAACAACAATTTTTGCAAAAAATTAATCAAAAGATAAACTAATAGACAAAATAAGATGATATCGTAAGTTCAGTCATCCCATTCATGGCTTGTTATAGTTCATGGCGAGGGTATCAGGATGAACTCGTAAACATGAATGTGCGCCAAGAACATGAACCATATTTGCACAAAACTGTTTCATACCAATGGCTAAAGGGATGCATAATCTCCAAGTCAAGTATGCAACAAACTGATCATACTTACCCTGTTTCCTTGTTCTTCTCCATAAGAAGTTCATTTAGCTTTTTAACATCTTCAAACTCTCCAGTGAGGGTAGAACCCAAGATGGCAGCAACACAGATAGTATTCTCATCCACCATCTCCACAGCCTTCACTGGGTCCATTACATAAAAACCTTCCCTTAACTTCACTTCCTTCAACTCGACTTCAAAATACCTAGCAAATTTCTCCCAACAAACCTAAAATACCGTATGTCAAAGAACAAATATTTAGTTAAATGTTCAAATGCCAATTATGGTTGACAGAAGTTTGCTTAGGTGCACAGTACCTGAACATTAGCACCAGTAACAATGTTAGGTTTGTCATAAGGCTTTCCCTCAGCCTTTCTTTTGTTCTGCCACTTTCTCTTGAATGCCAATCCTGCCAGCATTATTGCTTCTGAAGATCCCACTGTTCCAACTCCTACTGCCATTTCATCATCTCTAATAGGGGCATTAAAAAGGTGAGCTATCATATTCACACAGCGATTCTGCAGACAGACGAAAAAAAAAATTAAAATAGTCAGATGTATAGACAAGAATACTGTGTATAAATCATAACACAAAATAACATAGTTGATATTGAAGACTAGTAATGTTCATTAAGTTTGTCTCCCAATTTAGTGGTATGAAAATGACCAGCATAAAACATAAGACATAATACATCATCCATATCTTTCTGAAGAAAAACAGATAAATGTCCCAGAGATCATTCATGATCTTTCACATGTAAAGAATCTACGTATCTAGTGCCAGCATCAGTAACTTCTCAAGCATTAACTCATGCAGAACTAACAGAAGTACATATAGCAGATTCCCTATAAGTCATAACTCCTCCTCTATATTAATAGCAGTTAGATCATACACAAGTTTTCTCTAGAAGAAGAAAACATCTTTATAATATCAACGGGTACCCCAGGTGGCAGGAAGGTCGGAGCAACAAGTTTCAGGCCTTAAGATTTGTCATGACCAAACGAGTTACACCCCGGACAAGAGTCAGGCCTCCACTCGTAGGAAAAGATAATCATGAGTTTTCAGATAAGTAACACCCCTTTCCAAATTATCCAGTTAACTATCTTCATTGAAAATTCTATGGGTTTGTTGAATTAATATCTTCGTCATCTTCGTCGTTAAGAGTCATGGAACTGTAATTTAGAACATTTCTCTTACGCTAACAAAAGAGGAAAAATAGATATCGGCAACCAAGATGGAAAGACATAAAAGGGTATGGGGAACATTGCCTCTTTCAAGAACAAATACAAATGTAACTGAAAAAGTTGAAGACCTTGCTGGTTGTCGACATGTGCATATCTTCCAAGGAAAAAGCACCTTCGTGCTCCATTTGTTTGTTAATCAAATTAGGGAAATTTTATGAGCCAGGTTCCTAGGATGCCTAAAAGCTCCTTCATGGTGACTGCCGACAAAAAACTAAATTAACCAAAACCAACCGAAGGGATTTCATGAATTTTGCCTACCCGTCCGTCTTCAGCCGAGAGAGAGAGAGAGAGAGAGAGAGACTCCCCCTTCCTTCCTACTCCCCCCCCCCCCCCCCCCAAAAAAAAAAAAAAAAAAAAAAAAAAATCCCACATCCCTCTTGTTGGGAAACAATCTGTATGTTCTGATACCAATTGTTGTGATTTTAGGAGAGGACGTCCTCACGACCGATCAACTGGGACAGCGCAGCAGAAATAAACCATATGATCTACTAAGGCAACATGAAAAATAGAAGAAGACATTTCAAAGTAGATAGAAAGCCAACAAACAATATAACGTGGTTTCACCGATCAAACAGATCGTGTGTACATCTACGGGAGACAGGGGAGAAACTTTATTAAAACTTTGGGGGAGTACAATGAGAATTACTTACACCTCACGCTGAGAAGATTACAATCCCTTGATGGTCGTCAAGAACAACGAACCCTTATAACTAAACTTCTCTCACGAATCTCTCACCTAAATGAATTACACCCTTAAGAATTACAAATTAATTGAATTCTCTTGGAATACATTGAAGGTCACCCCTAAGGGGTTATTTATAGACCATAGAACCCTCCTAGTCCTAAACAAACTCCATCAATCAGAATAAAGGAAACTTAAATCCAACTCGAACTCAAAACAAATTAAGAAAAAGAAACCGCCAGATCCGACATTAATTGCTTACCTTCGCGACGTATTCACATCATAATCCTAACAATCTCCCCTTTAACTTGAATACGTCCAAGTCCAAGAATAGTCACCATGTTCCATGTGCTCGCATCGACGCACAATTGAACAAACTTGACTTCATCTCCATCTCACTCCCTCTTTTCCATAACACCCTCATGGGGTTCACAACTTGATTAGGTAAGTTCAGGCCCAACCTGGACTTTATCACCCAACGATCTCCTTGATCCACACAGGATTTATAAGAACTTGCTCCACCATAGGAGTAACGATTTGAACTACCTTGTTGCGCGCTTAATCCCAATCTCTCTTCGGGGTACAACTGAACATCCGAGCTAGAATCTATCGTAGTCTCCGATTGTTTCACAATCACCGCTTTGAAGCTGAGGAAAACTACAATCCATCAACTGTAACTTCTGAATTTTGTAATATATACACATTGTCAATGTGTTCGGCTTGAAATATCACATAAGCCCCTTTAGAAACTTTCATAAGATCACATTTCAAACTGAAACAGAACCCTTCTCCTTGTAGGGCTCCAAGAGAGTTGAGATTGTACCTTGATTTAAGAACATGATGAACATCTTTAAAGAGTAGTGATGTATATATCATGAGACTGAAACTGGATTTTCAATCGCCAATCACCTTACTTGTAGCAGAATTCTCCATGAAAACTTCTCTCTCTTGAATCGAAGTGTATGAAGAGAACATCTTCCTATTAGAACTGATATGATGTGAACATTCAAAATCTATGACCCATCTATCTTTTTTACCAACTATCTGTCTGTAACAGATAGAACATTACACTGTTATTCATCTCCTCTAACCAGTTTAGTGACATTAGCATCTAGTTATTTCTTCTTTCAAAGCCAACACTCATATCTAATGTGCCCCTTCTTGTGACAATAGTTGCACATCAAATTCTTGTATTTTAAGTTCCCGTGAAAGTTTTATTATTACTCCTCCCTTGAATAATGAACTTATCCGGAATCATCATGATGAGACTCACTCATTAACTGGGTGTCAATTTTGTCCTTATTGAGTAAATGCTCATTGACCTCATTGACCTTGATTGCTGACTTGTCTCGAGATATTGATAGCTTCCCTAAAACTCTTATATGAAGAAGGTAAAGAACACATAAATAGAAGTGCATCCTCATCTTCTATCTTAACCTCCATCTTATCTAAATCATTGAAAATAGAAAAAAATTCTACAATGTGGGACTCGATATGTGTACCTTCATGCATGCAGAGAAGAAATAGATGCTGCTTTAGAATCAACCGATTCGCCAATGACTTCTTCAGTAGTGGTCCTTAAGTCGCTCCCACAGAAAGAACATTGTTTTCTCCGTAGAAAACTCATGCAACACTTCGTCCGCCAAGCAAAACTGAATAGCTATCAAGACTTTCTCATCCAACTCCTGCCAAGTTTCTTCCTTCAAGTCTTGAGGCTTTTCTCCCTCCCGAGTAGTGTTTTCTTCAACCCGCGCTGGGTAAGGATGGCGTTCATCCTAATCTGCCATCTCCTGAAATTGATGACACCATCGAACTTCTGAATATCAAACTTGATCACAGACATTTTCAAGTTGACCTTTCTATGATATCAATTGTTGGAAAACAATATGTATGCTCTGATACCAATTGTTGTGATTTTAAGGGAGGACACCCCCACGATCGGATCGACTGGGGCGGCGCAGAAAAAACAAACCACGAGATCTATTAAGGCAACTTGAAGAAGAGAAGAAGAAGAAATTCTAAAGTAGATAGAATGCCAACAAACAATATAACGTGGTTTCACCGATCAAACAGATCGTGCGTACATCTACGAGAGAAGCGAGAGTACAATGAGAATTACTTACACCTCACACTGAGAAGATTATAAGCCCTTAATGGTCGCCAAGAACAGCGAACTCTTGTGGCTAAACTTCTCTCACGAATCTCTCACCTAGATGAATTACATCCTTAGGAATTACAAATTAATTGGATTCTCTTGGAATACATTAAAGGCCACCCCTAAGAGGTTATTTATAGACCATAAAACTCTCTTAGTTCTAAACAAATTCCATCAATCAGAATAAAGGAAACTTGAATTCAACTCGAACTCAAAACAGATCCGGAAAAAGAAACTGTCAGATCTGACATTAATTGATTACCTTCACGACGTATTCACGTCTTAATCCTAACACGCCTAAGCCGCTTCGTCAGTTGGTTTCCACCACCAACAGAGCGGTATACTAGCCCTAAGTGCACAGAAAATTTATCCCAAGTGCACAGAAAATTTACGGGAATCAACAATACTACAAAGGAATTTCAAAATGAGTAAAATCCAATAGACAGAATAGATTGCACAAAGTTGCTTCCAAACTAAATTGTTCACCTGAAGCTCAGTGGTAACAGGATACTCATCCATGTCCACATAGTTCTTGTTGATCCCAGCCATAATGAGCCGGTCACACTCCGGCTCCATCCACGTCGTCACAAACGAAGCCAGGTTCAGCCTCGGGTTCCCATCCAGCATCAGCTCGTCATTTATGATCTGGTATGCCGCCTCCTTCGGTATCGAATTATCCGGCAACTTGAACCTAGAAAAACACCCAATTTTTTCACAAAAAACTAAGGATACAAATTAGAATGGGAAAAAAGTATCCCTTGCTACAAATTGCAAAGAACAGCACTACCACCAGTTAAAATCTTAGAAACACAACACAAAATGCCGAATAATTTTTAACAAAGAGAGAAAGATCATTTGATTAAGGTGACTACTGAATCTAAATGTAAACTTTGAGTTAAATTTTATTGTTGAATTTGTACTGATGCAACCAAACCTAGGCAGAGCATGGCGAACATATCGTGAGGCGAAAGTGTAGCTGATAGCATCGGCCTCCGGCTTCGCCTGAGAGAGAACCATAATTCTTGGAAATTTCTTGAAGAAAAAGAAAACCTCAATGAATTATTTTTAGCATACATCACTTCTTCACTCAATTTTATAGAGATGTAGACAGAGTGGGAGACAGGATAATAAGATGAGACGTGCAGCAACAACAACCGCAACTGAGAATTATTGTCTATGATGGTAACTTTTAACTTAAAATCAAGAAAAATATCTAAAAATAGAATTTTTAACTTCAATTTTTTTTATTATTTTTTTTAACTGGGAGGGAGAGGAAAAGGACCTTGGGAGAGCGGTACGGACGTATCTGGAGGCGAAGGTGCAGTGCAGTGACTCGCCGTCGTCGGTTCTCGTCGTTGACACCACCATCTTTCCTTCTGTTTTCAACGGATTCTTTATTTCGGTGAGGGAACCGGCGGAGGAGAGGACTCGAGGGGAGTGATCTCTTTGGAGTTTGAACTGATGATTACAAGAATCAAGAAGAAGAGGGGGAAGGGGCAACAGATCTACATCCAAATCATTTGACGTTGGGATTTTTAGATGTAACATTTGAAATCATATTATTTATGGAAAAAGGGGAAAAAAACATATTTATTTATTTTCCATATAATACTTTATTGGATTTTTCTTATATTTACCCCTTAAATCTTTTATATTTTTAATTTACCCCTCAAATCTTTATATTTCTAAAATTACCCTTCAAAATCATCTCATATTTTTAAAATTACCCCTAATGCTGGTTTCAGTTTATCTTTTAACAGTTTTTAAAGATGATTACCAAATTAACTCAACTAATACTTCCCTAACCTTTCTCTCTCTCTCTTTTAAACTGTCGCTTTGTCTCCCTCAAAAAACCCAAAAAAAAAAACAGATTTTGTATTATGTTTGTATTCAAATTTTAAATAGTTTTTATTCAAATTTCAGGTACTGTAATGTGCTTGTTTCAGTTTCTCAATTTTTATTTGTGTGCATGCTTCACCTATTATGAACAACTAAACTGAACCATGTTTCTAACTTGGAAACAAAATCCTGTCAAATTTAAGAAGTATTAGTGGGGTTAATTAGGTAATCATCTTTAAAAACTATTAAATGACAAACTGAAACCAGCAGTAGGGGTAATTTTAAAAATATGGGATGATTTTGAGGGGTAATTTTAGAAATATGAAGATTTGGGGGGTAAATTTAAAAATATAGAAAATTTGAGGGGTAAATATAAGAAAAACCCTACTTTATTAGATTAAGACTTTGATATATAAGGAAGATCTGATTTTGAAAAAAAAATAATAATAATCCAGTGCTGATCTTATAATAATTTCCTTTTTATATAAGTAAACACAAAAATAAATATTAAAACTAAAAGGAGCAGCTTGAAAAGATATTTACATTGTATCTTTCTCTGTCTTTAACATTTTTTTCTTGAAAATAGAGATTTTTTTTTTTTATATATAAGATAGAACACGAGAAAATTGAGAAAGAAAAAAGATGAGAGATATTTTCACATATGATTCAATCTCGAACATGTATGTCATGTCAATTATATGAGTTTTTCTTAGAAGATTCATATTTATATTTGTGCTAGTATTTGTGCTTTGAAAAGAAAATGACAAAAATATGATAAACACGATATCCAATAAACACAGTTATGAATATGATAAATTCCCTATCCAGTCTATATCCGAAGCACTCTTTCAATGTTATCACAAGTAGAATTAGAAGTAAGTTATTTCAATTTTAGTTACCATGAGTTGTAGTGTTAAGTGTTAACTGTGTTATTTGTTTGAGTCAGGGACAAGTGTGCCTAATGGTGCATTTGATATGCAGGAATTAACTTAGGAATTCAAAATTCCCATCTACAGTTCGTGTATTTGGCATAATGATTATTAGTGGGACTAAAGAAATCCCGTGGGAATTAAATTACCCAAAGTTTTTTTTTTTGTTTTTGGACGGCCCTCAACGACAACTTTTCCTCAAGGCCAATCTCAACATTCAAACTATATATCAAACAATATAGTGCGATATTTTTGAGAAAAATAATATTCCTGAAAATATAACATCAGAATAGAATTTTGCATGCCGTATGCTAAACACACCCTAAAATGGGGAAGTAATTAAAGTTTGTGCTGAGCATAGCATAGACTTGCAAGGTTGCAGCCATCCAATCCGACTTAACACGAGTTCTACATGGATCGCGTTCAGTGGGACTGCTAGGTTTGTGTTTTGGCACGGACGAAGTGACAATGTCGCTGCCCGGCAGCAGGGCCTGGCGATGCGGCCTTCACGCATAGTGAGGCCACGGTGGTTGAGTCCCTGAGCGCAGTCCCCGGAGTGGTGCAAAACATGGGGTGGCAACCGGACTCACCGACATTACGGTCCCAGGAAGGGTTGATGTGGCTCAACGAGCAGGAGAAAGGAAGACGGTCACTCGCTAGAAAGCGATTGTAGGGCCCACCAAAATGATGATTGGATGTGAGCTATGGGAGCGGGTTAGCTTCTTGGCGCGAAGGACTGGATGGTTCTTCGCGTGCGCTCGGCTGTCCTGATGAACGGCCCGATGCGGAGGAGAGGGAATAAAAAATTAAATGAAAACGCGTTTTATGAGTCTCACGAAGAACGTGTTCTTTGTTTTCTCTCTCCTCGCATCGGGTCATTCATCAGCTTTGATAGCTTTGATAGCGTTGATAGACAATCCTCACACAGACGTGAAAGTCTATCTGATTGTTCACGCGAACTCTGAACATCCCTTTCTTTTCTCTCCAGAATTAGAAAGCAGCGCAATGATGCGTGGGGCTCACACTAACATTTCCTCATTCTTGGGCCTTGAGTGGAGTGCCTTATTTAACTAACTAACTACGAACTGTCCCCTCTCGATCATATTCTCTCGATTTTGAATGAAAACGCTTTTGCAGGTCCATTATCTCTCTGAGAACAATGTTTTTCACGAGAATATCGTTTTATTTTCGTAGCTAACATTGCAAGCTAGGACTACACAAGATGGAGTAATTTTTCGCGAAGTTGATGAGTGGACTCAACTCAATTGAATAATTTTTGGGGATAGAATTAGAGAGGGACCGAAGGGACCATTGAATTATGTATGGCTTTAATTTCAAGGGCTCATTGCGATCATGAGTGCAAGTCAAGCGAGTTGCGGGGACAATAGGGTTAGAAATAACCAAAAACTAATGGGTGAGAAGGAGGACACGTGGCAGCACACTAAGGAGCAAATGATATCTCGATGGCAGGCAGCCACGACTGAAAACATTTATAATTGGTGGGAGCTAAGCATGTGTATAGTGTCTGTTGTTGCGCGCGAGGTAACAACTAATAAGAAATTCGCCAATAGAGATAAATACAACGGAGAAGCACTCACACGACAAGAACAGAGAAATAAGAGAGAAAGCAAGCCAACACAATATTTAACGAGATTCGGCAATTTGCTTACGTCCTCAAGGCAAGGGGGAAGTTCTTATTGAATTTAATCAATTACAGGTTATAAATATTGGGGATACTACCCCTTCTTATATAGCCCAAGAATCCACGAGGAAAAGGAAACCAAAAACACAAAAATCGAATCAGAAATGGATGCTGAATCAGATTTGGAAACAGGCCGCGCAACAGAGTTAGTCGACTTATAACATCGATTAGTCGACTTATAACCTTGATTAGTCGACTAATACATAGATGAGTCGACTAGTCTGTAATGAAACAGAAACTTTCAGCTCTCTGTTTGTCACATTAGTCGACTAGGCCATTGTCCTAGTCGACTGTACTTGGTTCTCACCTGTGCAATCCAACATTGATACGACCGATACGCTTTGGTATTCGATCTTATTGATTGCAACCCTCTTTGGCTAACCTTCAACAGAGTTTAACAACCATTTCAATAAGATTTTACCCTCTATCCCTATAATTCTCCACCTTGGTAAAGATTTTTCAAATCTGAGCCGAACTCCAACGAACATCTGGCAAAATCGACACGATCTCGACTTGGCCAACAGACGAAACCGGTTCCTTCAAAACGAATCGCCAGCACATATACAATTGATTTTCAATAATCATACCAGATCCAAATTGAGTTTGTTGTCCCTTCAGGCAACGCTTTCTAAACTCCAATATCAATTGTAAGATTCAACTTCAGCTCAGCTATCCAAACGGAATGCAATATATATACCTTTCCAACACTCTACCGAAGAGAAATAATATCATATGAGCCGATCAGTGAATGTGTCTACAACTCAGTAACTGAATGGAACACCATTTCAAATTGACCTCAAGAAGGACCCATCATGAGCCACCACTGACTCTCCAACTGACTGGCTCTCCAGTCCAAATATCTTCAAGACGATCTAACCAAATCTGAGTAGAGCACACCAAATACCATCATCAGCTTCAACAAACTGGATGCACACCCTTTATGCAAGCTTAACTATCTTCTCACCAGAAGATCAAACGTTCATCGAGATCAATACACTTCACCAACTCTTCACTTTTACGTGAAGTTCAAATCAGCTTCTCGAGAACCCAAATAGTTTTACACTGGTTGCATCATCAATGGCTGCACCTTTATGGCTGTCAACGTACCTTGCCCAAGGGATCAAGCCAACCGTAGTTCATTGGAATGAGCTCCATCAAGCTCAAGCACTTGTGACTGAATTTTCAATAGTGACCGACCTGGCTGAGTCATATGAATCTCTTTACTACCGTCATGGAGAACAACGGCCTTCAACTTGAGCTTGTCGCGGTCACAAGCTTGAGATGTATGCTTTTTTACCCACTTTCGTGATTTTATCTTGGTTCCAATTGCTGCAAATAATTCGACATTTTCATCAATGTCTTCTACCTGTTCAGCATCAAAACTGGCTACATGATTTCCACCTGGTGTCACATCCGGTGAAGTCCTTACAGAGTGCAAATTCAGTAAATAAGAAATCCGAGATTATAATGTTGTGACACTAGACGGAAAAGGAATACCGATGAGCAGTCATTTTAAGTACTTGGGTTCTATTATCTAAAAGGATGGGGAGATCAATAGTGATGTCAACTATAAGATTCAAGCCGGCTGGTTGAAATGGAGGAATATAACAGGAGTTTTATGCGATCATAACATTTCATTATGGCTGAAAGGAAAGTTTTATCGGACTGCTATTAGGCCAGTTTTGTTATATGGCACAGAATGTTGAGTTATAAAGAGATATCATGCCCAGAAAATAATGGTAGCAGAGATGCACATGTTTCGTTGGATGTGTGGTAACACAAGGAGTGATAAGGTAATAAATGAAGATATTCGTACTAAGTTCGGCGTAGCCCTATAGAAGAGAAGATAAAAGAAAATCGCCTACGATGGTTTGGTCATGTGCGACGTAGACCTACAGATGCACCAGTCCGACGAGTAAAGAGTATCAAATTAGGACAAGTTAAAAGAGCGAGACCGAAGAAAACATGGATGGAGGTGATACGACAAGATATAGAGGCTAAAGGCCTTAATGAAGGCATATTGCTCGATAGGAATAAATGGAGAAAGTTGATCCATGTGCCCGATCCGGCGTAATTCTCTTTTAGTTCATGCAGCCTACCCCAAATACTTGGGACAAATGGGTTAGTTGTTGTTGTTGTTGCAGCATGATCATAAAGCTTATTGACAAATTAAAGTCGAAGCTGCCAGACAAGTGAAGTGGGTTACAATAATTATGAAACCATTTTATATTTTATAGTGGAAATTGTTCAATACCAAATTTAAGTTCATTACAGCTAAAATACGCATGGAACTTCACTAAGGGTAATGCTGATTTAATAGGTTGTTATGTCAGTTGGGGACTCAGTACATGTGAGTTTGCACTTAACAGTGTCCTCACATTGAGAACTGGATTCAAGATGATAGGTCTGGCTTGAATCCCGTCTTGTGGCATAAGTTGAGCTTCAAAGTTTGGGTTGGCTCTATACAGTATCTGACTTTGAATTTGAGTAGTGGTTTACAGAGTAAAGTTTTACACCCAGGAAATTGTATTTTTTCGTAAAGATCTGCTCTATAGAATGAGGTGATCCTCTCTCATTCCTCCCTCAACTAAAGAAACAAATGATCCTTTTGAGCACGCGAGTTCCATGATTTCTTCTGTCTCCACAAAATCAAAGGAAGATACACGAAGGTTACATTCTCAGTCTGACTGTTCCCTCTTCTTTGCAGCTTGTGGCCACCATCACTCACCAGAGTTATCTTTGCCCTCTGCCTCTTACAGTCAACCCATACCCTGGAACTACAACCACTGCCTCCGACTATATCCTACTCCACACACGGAATCATCTTTGTCAATCATGCATGAGTTGTGTCAGTATTGTGCAGCCTTTTGGTGACTATGTTATGTTTTTTGCTTGTGTTCCCTGTATTTTCCAGCAGAGAGTATCGGGGATCGGAGCAAGCAGAAGGCCTTCAAACACACAGGAATAACATGTTTCAATCCAGGATCCTTCTCTCACGACAGCACATTTGCAGCATACTCCCCTTGCACTCAGGAAGTCGAGCTATCAGTCCTTGAAAGCTAGTTCAGTGTCGAGCATCATTGGGCCCTCTTCACCCTTGAAGAGGACAAAGGCTGAAGATGCACTAATTATAGTCCTAGATCAGAGCATCTCACGACCAGATTTATGCTGAGTTGATAAGAATTCCTCCTACAATGGCTCTTGACGATGAGTTCTTCTATGGCAAATTCTATACTAACTAATTATGTGATAAAAGTTATGGTTTTGTCAATTGTATAATTTGTATAATTTGACAGACTGACTAACTTTTGGAAATATTGTGATATTATTCTTTTTGAATCCAGCTTAGAATCACTGGCGCTGACAAGGGTGGTAAAGAACAAAGAGAAGGATTAATCCGATGTGGGGATAAAAGAGCGGGTCAAGGCCATAGGCTCATGGCAACATTTGCATTGGAAGATAGTATTATAATATATTTTGTATATGGTTCACAGATTGTGTGGTGCTTGCTGACATTGTATTCTCTTTGTTTTTTATCACTACTCAGTCGTGGTGTTAAAATCATCATGGGAGCCAATCTGAATTGTTCTTTACCAACTATTTTGCATGGTTCAGAATTGTACATCAAAGTAACTTCACCCTGAACAGAAGTGTAGAACTACCTCGTTTGCTTGATTATTCGACTTCTATTTGTTCTTCAATTTTAGATAATGAGATTTGATGCTTCCCTTATTTTTACAGATATTTGCAGAATAAACTTTCATGTGTAAGATTTCTACAAGAACCTTATATTTGATCTTTCCTTGGTGAACAATGTTAGTTTCTAGGATTAATCTGACAACTAATCAATATCACTGAAATATTACCGATCTAACTGGCCAGGTCGGTTAATATTAGGTGGGAGATTTTCCGTTCAATAGAACTTTCCTTAATTAAAGAACCACTTTTCAATTACCTTCCGTAGTTAAACACCAATTAGACTGGTATAAGTCAGTCTCAATATACTGAATATCAGTATAACCCCTGTATAGAGAAAATTAATTCACTTATACAGTACTTAGAGAAAATTAATTCACTTATACAGTACTTGGAGTGAGGTACGCTTAAAGCGAATCTCCTTAAGACAATTACGTCCCTCGCGTCACCGCACCGGTGCTAACAGGTTACTGGACGCTGCTCTCCCAAGATACAACACTCCTTCACGGTATTTAGATAGCACTACCAAATCACCGTACGGATCACTGGCGAACCGTAGTTAACCAGTACCTTCACAGGATTATTGAAGCTGAGCCCTCTTTCAGAACGAATTTTGCAGAATCTCTTGGAAGTCGCTTCGGAAACCGAGTTGCAGATTTCCCACTTCCCGTTGGAAGTCACTTTGAGCTTGCGTTGCAGAAAGCCCACTTCAGAATGCAGAGGAGAAATAACTGTTGAATTTTCTGAGCCCTCTTTCAGAACGAATTTTGCAGAATCTCTTAGAAGTCGCTTCGAAAACCGAGTTGCAGATTTCCCACTTCTCGTTAGAAGTCACTTCAAGCTTGCGTTACAGAAAGCCCACTTCAGAATGCAGAGGAAGAACTTATTTCTCCTTTATTGCTTCTGTTTCTCTTCTGTTGTCTGCGGCGGTTGACAGAGCGGGTATGCTCCGCGTAACCCATACCCGTGAGACCTGGATAGGGAACCCGAACCCGCACCCAGACCGGGACCCGAGCCTGAGCCCGGCACCGGCGCCGGCGCGCGCATGGTTTCCCCTAATCGCGCACGAAAACTCCAAGTACCCAAAGGGCACACCCTTTGGTCCCATATTTCTCTATTTAAATTGTAACGCCCCGATCCCGGCGATACGGGGTCGTCACTGCAACGTATATACGTAAGTCCAAAGTACCTTCCCGTATATACGCTAAGCATCAGTACAGATAAGAATCAGAGTACGGAAGCATATGGTGCATTATACATTCCAACACATATATATATACAATCACAGAGTTATCACCAGAGGTGATGAATATTACAATAATAATACATCACAGATATGCGCAAATGCGAGAGTACAAGAAATATTCATATATGAACAGCATAAAAGGGCGCTCACATACAAGTATACAAGGAAAGTACAAGAGTAAACAGAAAAAGGGCACTCACGAGTTTGCTGAGAGGAAACTCGAGAGGCATACAGGGGGCCTGGAAGGATGTGGCTCTGGCCGGTCGGCTGGAGATCCACGCTACCGCTGCGCCACTCTGATGCAGTAACGGGAGAATCCACACGCTCCGGGCTCCATAACCTGGACATGAGAATCCAGGGGAGTCAGTGAAACTCCCCAGGCGAGTAGGAATATGGATGCCAGGTGGCGAGTCAGGAGGAGCACAGGTGTCAAGTACAGAAGACAGGAGGGTTAGAACACAAATGAAGTATATAAGAAATGATATCAAGTAGGAAATACTCAGGAGGCAGATAGGTTAGAGCAGGCATGAACAGGTATGGCATAATAATCATAAAACAGGAAATCCGAATAAAACCAATACAACAAATATGGTAAGGCACATCACAGACTCATAGCCGTTTAAGTTGCAGGCTTTAGTATGCGTCCCATTCCACATACCTCTACTTACAACTTAAAGAGCCGATTATTATGACACGTTATTATTACTCGTCTTACCCTGATATCTAGCTATGTGAACTAGCGTCCCAACGCACATAGATCCATATCCGAGTAAAACAAGGTTGTTATTGGAAACTAGCGGGGTATCAACGAACTATGTTTATAGTGGGTCCCGTGCATGCCCGGGACCACGGTCCAGGATTGTTCCGTTGCATGGAAACGGAAGCCAGCCGCAAGGCTAAACAGGAGGGACTTATGTATGCCCTTATCATAACAGGAATAAGGGAGCCAGCTCTCCCCTCGGTCCCCTGGAGGCCCACAGGTCAGACCGGAACATGTAGTTGCACAACATTCCTAAAAGCCACTGTAAACACGAACACATATTGATATCCGCATGTTTCCCCCGACCCAATACAAGTTGGTCCTTTTTAGGATTCATTAGTTTAATTATCACTTTACGGGAATAACAGGAAATGGACATGATCAGGAAATCAGGAGTACGTAAGAACTATATAGTCAGGTCACTGCATATAAAGCAGGAATACAAGTCACTGATCATGATACAGGATAATAAGGTAAGGTTCCCGTAAAGGTGATAATCACAAGTCAAGTATATCATGCTGGGTGTCAAGTGATAGCATGACAGGATGATGATATTTAACAAGCAACCAAACATAACAAGAGATTGATATAGTCCGGGTAAGTCATGGCAAGAGATCAATAATAGTCAGGGCAAGTCATAGCATAACTAAAGGGTCTTGCCAAATAGTAGCATGGCAGGTGGTCAGGTGATAACATACTAAATGGTCAGGTGATATACATGTGTAAAAGGAAGCATACAACTAACAAGTCTGAAGTAATGGCAAATGGTAACATGGAAGTAACTCAAAGTCCAACGACCACGAAGGGTCGGCCACGCATGGTATATGATAAGGAGTAAGCATATCAATAGCATGGCACAAGTACAAGATGAAGCTACCATAATACAAGCAATGTAGTGCAATACATGAATATGGAAATAAGAAGCGAAATACTTATCGACCGATGAAACGGGAAACTCAAATAGAGAAGAGCGAGACTACTCGCCTAAATCACCAATATGCCAAAAGATCCAAAATCCACGGAAGCTCGGGATGCGCCATAACCTGTAATATAATTATGTAGAGAGAAGGGGAGAGAGAAAGAGAGAAGGGAAGATGATGTTTGTCAAGTGACAAGTCAAGTAATACATATCAAGTAACGAGTCATGAAGTACAAGATACAAATACATGAACCAAGTATAAGATCCAAAGTTAAGAAGATAAGCAACTATAACAGACAGCCAATAATTAGTCGACTGGGTGGACAGGGTAGTCGACTAATAGAGGGGTTAGTCGACTAGGAAGATGGGGTAGTCGACTAATACTGTGATCCAGAGAGTTGGATTTCTGTTTCAGGAAAAGGTTAGTCGACTAGGGTCATATGGGTAGTCGACTAACAGACATGACAAGTCGACTAACAGTTATGTTAAGTCGACTAAATCTGAGATACAGAGAGTTAAGGTTTCTGGTTCAGGAAAGGTTAGTCGACTAGGGTCAAGGGTGTAGTCGACTAAGGGTCTCTAGTCGACTGGTAATTTGGTCTAGTCGACTAAAACTGTGTTTCCAGAAAGGCTACGTTTCAACTAAGGGTTTCTAGTCGACTAATCTATAGGTCTAGTCGACTAATCGTCTGGAAACAGTAAACAGAACAGATTTTCTAGGGTTTGTGTTTGATGGCTAAATAATCATGGATTGAAGACATAATTGAACATGATGAACAAACCTAAGCATACTAAGAATAATCTAAGCCTCGGTGATGAAAATTACTCACCAAAAAGAGTGGTAGTGATGGAAGTTGTTGATGAAGAAGAAGATGGGGCTTTGGAGTTGTTGATGACCTTGTGGTGGTGGTTCCTATGGTGATGAAGGAGGAGGAAGATGACCTTGGTGATCTCTTGGGAGTTGGTGGTTGTTGTTGTGGTGATGGAGATGAAGAGGAGTTGAAGGAGGTTAGGGTTTTGGTGGAGAAGAGATGGTGGAGAGAAGAAAGGAAAAATGAAATAGAAATGTAAAGGAAAAGCATTTATATGTTTTGGATTTTATGAAGGAGATGCAAATCAAATGGAAGTGAGGGGGTTTTGTGTAAAAAGAAGGGGAGGTGAGGTGTCTCTCAAGTGGACACTTGGCCGGCCATGAGAGAGGGTGAGGTGGAGTGATAATAATGAGGAAGTAGGTGGGAGTTGGTGGAGTTTATGGAATTTTGGAAATTTGGGGAAATTGGAAAAGCTTTAGCTTGTGGAGGAAGGAAGAGAATTAAAGGAAAAGGAAAAAGGAAAAGAAATTATAATGAGAAGATATTTTCTCGGGAGAGAAGACGAAAATAATGGAAGTGGCGGATTCCCGGGATTAAGTCGTGGATGCGGAAATCTTTCGGGAAAATACCGGAATCGTCCGAAATTCAAGTATCTCGGAACGACCCGAAAATTTTACTAAAAATCAAGAATAACATTTTAAGACTCATGGTGAAATTCGTTTGAAGAAATAACTTATAGTTTTAAAACTAAAAATCCCGGAATCAGTTATCTACCGACTCCGTTGGAAATTCCATAAAATCATAAAATCCTCAGAAAAAGTATGTAGGTAAGAAATGTGATTCTAAGAAATAATGTCTAAAGAACTTTCAAGAAATTCCTAACTGTTTGTGAATTAAAAATCCTGGAATCGGTCAGCGGTACTGGCCGACACCGGTTTTGAAGATTTTCAATTAAATCCAGGAAAATTCCCGAAAATCATAGAAAATATGTAATATTGGAAAATGATCTTTAAAACTAAAATTGGTCCAATCGGAAAATCAGAATGTCCAAACTGAGCAATACTCTGGGATCGGGCCTTCGGGTCAAACTAGGGCTGACTCCGAATCCACGAATCCAAATCCAAGACAAAACAACCATATAAGGAATTCATAATACAAAAATAAATACAGGAAACAAATCGAAAAATACGATCGAAAAATCTGAATACGCAACTAAGTACGTATTCCGGGAACGGGGTATTACAATCCACCCACCTTACAAAAAATTGCGTCCTCGCAATTTCGTTAAGGGGTAAATTGAATACAAAGGGGACAAAGGTGGAATCTATACTAATTAAGATATGAAGCACTATAGGTAGGGCTCTCAAGTCGACTGAACATTAATCATCCTCCGCACTTCCGGCTGTATAAATCTTCGAATAATGCTGAATAATACTGCTGATGTCGTGGCTGTAAAATAAATAAGCCAGAATACCGAAGACAAAGAAAACCCTGATAGTCCTGAGCATAATAATAAAGAAGACCGATAATTAAGAATCCCGAATACCAGGCATCAATCACTCTGAACGATATAGTAGAGAATGTAGAATATCCGTAGAGAATTCCGACTGCTGTCTTCTGAAAGATAGCCAGATCAAGATCGATCTGGAGAATACCAAGCTTCATAGAATTCACCGAAGAGATCACATAATAGCTTCATGCAGAACCAGCCACTACCTTTCTAGTCTAGTCATATCTTAAGTTAGCATAAAGGCTTCATAAAACCAAAACAGGGAAGGGATATGGAAAGGATTTAGGAATCAAAGGAAATATAGTCAAGAATAGATAACTCTGCACTTGTAGTTGGAATGTATAACCAAGACTCATGTATTCCAGTTGCAAATTTCATTACCATTAATTTGCCCTCTGGACGTACTGAGGAAGTTAGAGCCTAAGCTCTGATACCATCCTGTAACGCCCCGATCCCGGCGATACGGGGTCGTCACTGCAACGTATATACGTAAGTCCGAAGTACCTTCCCGTATATACGCTAAGCATCAGTACAGACAAGAATCAGAGTACGGAAGCATATGGTGCATTATACATTCCAACACATATATATATACAATCACAGAGTTATCACCAGAGGTGATGAATATTACAATAATAATACATCACAGATATGCGCAAATGCGAGAGTACAAGAAATATTCATATATGAACAGCATAAAAGGGCGCTCACATACAAGTATACAAGGAAAGTACAAGAGTAAACAGAAAAAGGGCACTCACGAGTTTGCTGAGAGGAAACTCGAGAGGCATACAGGGGGCCTGGAAGGATGTGGCTCTGGCCGGTCGGCTGGAGATCCACGCTACCGCTGCGCCACTCTGATGCAGTAACGGGAGAATCCACACGCTCCGGGCTCCATAACCTGGACATGAGAATCCAGGGGAGTCAGTGAAACTCCCCAGGCGAGTAGGAATATGGATGCCAGGTGGCGAGTCAGGAGGAGCACAGGTGTCAAGTACAGAAGACAGGAGGGTTAGAACACAAATGAAGTATATAAGAAATGATATCAAGTAGGAAATACTCAGGAGGCAGATAGGTTAGAGCAGGCATGAACAGGTATGGCATAATAATCATAAAACAGGAAATCCGAATAAAACCAATACAACAAATATGGTAAGGCACATCACAGACTCATAGCCGTTTAAGTTGCAGGCTTTAGTATGCGTCCCATTCCACATACCTCTACTTACAACTTAAAGAGCCGATTATTATGACACGTTATTATTACTCGTCTTACCCTGATATCTAGCTATGTGAACTAGCGTCCCAACGCACATAGATCCATATCCGAGTAAAACAAGGTTGTTATTGGAAACTAGCGGGGGTATCAACGAACTATGTTTACAGTGGGTCCCGTGCATGCCCGGGACCACGGTCCAGGATTGTTCCGTTGCATGGAAACGGAAGCCAGCCGCAAGGCTAAACAGGAGGGACTTATGTATGCCCTTATCATAACAGGAATAAGGGAGCCAGCTCTCCCCTCGGTCCCCTGGAGGCCCACAGGTCAGACCGGAACATGTAGTTGCACAACATTCCTAAAAGCCACTGTAAACACGAACACATATTGATATCCGCATGTTTCCCCCGACCCAATACAAGTTGGTCCTTTTTAGGATTCATTAGTTTAATTATCACTTTACGGGAATAACAGGAAATGGACATGATCAGGAAATCAGGAGTACGTAAGAACTATATAGTCAGGTCACTGCATATAAAGCAGGAATACAAGTCACTGATCATGATACAGGATAATAAGGTAAGGTTCCCGTAAAGGTGATAATCACAAGTCAAGTATATCATGCTGGGTGTCAAGTGATAGCATGACAGGATGATGATATTTAACAAGCAACCAAACATAACAAGAGATTGATATAGTCCGGGTAAGTCATGGCAAGAGATCAATAATAGTCAGGGCAAGTCATAGCATAACTAAAGGGTCTTGCCAAATAGTAGCATGGCAGGTGGTCAGGTGATAACATACTAAATGGTCAGGTGATATACATGTGTTAAAAGGAAGCATACAACTAACAAGTCTGAAGTAATGGCAAATGGTAACATGGAAGTAACTCAAAGTCCAACGACCACGAAGGGTCGGCCACGCATGGTATATGATAAGGAGTAAGCATATCAATAGCATGGCACAAGTACAAGATGAAGCTACCATAATACAAGCAATGTAGTGCAATACATGAATATGGAAATAAGAAGCGAAATACTTATCGACCGATGAAACGGGAAACTCAAATAGAGAAGAGCGAGACTACTCGCCTAAATCACCAATATGCCAAAAGATCCAAAATCCACGGAAGCTCGGGATGCGCCATAACCTGTAATATAATTATGTAGAGAGAAGGGGAGAGAGAAAGAGAGAAGGGAAGATGATGTTTGTCAAGTGACAAGTCAAGTAATACATATCAAGTAACGAGTCATGAAGTACAAGATACAAATACATGAACCAAGTATAAGATCCAAAGTTAAGAAGATAAGCAACTATAACAGACAGCCAATAATTAGTCGACTGGGTGGACAGGGTAGTCGACTAATAGAGGGGTTAGTCGACTAGGAAGATGGGGTAGTCGACTAATACTGTGATCCAGAGAGTTGGATTTCTGTTTCAGGAAAAGGTTAGTCGACTAGGGTCATATGGGTAGTCGACTAACAGACATGACAAGTCGACTAACAGTTATGTTAAGTCGACTAAATCTGAGATACAGAGAGTTAAGGTTTCTGGTTCAGGAAAGGTTAGTCGACTAGGGTCAAGGGTGTAGTCGACTAAGGGTCTCTAGTCGACTGGTAATTTGGTCTAGTCGACTAAAACTGTGTTTCCAGAAAGGCTACGTTTCAACTAAGGGTTTCTAGTCGACTAATCTATAGGTCTAGTCGACTAATCGTCTGGAAACAGTAAACAGAACAGATTTTCTAGGGTTTGTGTTTGATGGCTAAATAATCATGGATTGAAGACATAATTGAACATGATGAACAAACCTAAGCATACTAAGAATAATCTAAGCCTCGGTGATGAAAATTACTCACCAAAAAGAGTGGTAGTGATGGAAGTTGTTGATGAAGAAGAAGATGGGGCTTTGGAGTTGTTGATGACCTTGTGGTGGTGGTTCCTATGGTGATGAAGGAGGAGGAAGATGACCTTGGTGATCTCTTGGGAGTTGGTGGTTGTTGTTGTGGTGATGGAGATGAAGAGGAGTTGAAGGAGGTTAGGGTTTTGGTGGAGAAGAGATGGTGGAGAGAAGAAAGAAAAATGAAATAGAAATGTAAAGGAAAAGCATTTATATGTTTTGGATTTTATGAAGGAGATGCAAATCAAATGGAAGTGAGGGGGTTTTGTGTAAAAAGAAGGGGAGGTGAGGTGTCTCTCAAGTGGACACTTGGCCGGCCATGAGAGAGGGTGAGGTGGAGTGATAATAATGAGGAAGTAGGTGGGAGTTGGTGGAGTTTATGGAATTTTGGAAATTTGGGGAAATTGGAAAAGCTTTAGCTTGTGGAGGAAGGAAGAGAATTAAAGGAAAAGGAAAAAGGAAAAGAAATTATAATGAGAAGATATTTTCTCGGGAGAGAAGACGAAAATAATGGAAGTGGCGGATTCCCGGGATTAAGTCGTGGATGCGGAAATCTTTCGGGAAAATACCGGAATCGTCCGAAATTCAAGTATCTCGGAACGACCCGAAAATTTTACTAAAAATCAAGAATAACATTTTAAGACTCATGGTGAAATTCGTTTGAAGAAATAACTTATAGTTTTAAAACTAAAAATCCCGGAATCAGTTATCTACCGACTCCGTTGGAACTTCCATAAAATCATAAAATCCTCAGAAAAAGTATGTAGGTAAGAAATGTGATTCTAAGAAATAATATCTAAAGAACTTTCAAGAAATTCCTAACTGTTTGTGAATTAAAAATCCTGGAATCGGTCAGCGGTACTGGCCGACACCGGTTTTGAAGATTTTCAATTAAATCCAGGAAAATTCCCGAAAATCATAGAAAATATGTAATATTGGAAAATGATCTTTAAAACTAAAATTGGTCCAATCGGAAAACCAGAATGTCCAAACTGAGCAATACTCTGGGATCGGGCCTTCGGGTCAAACTAGGGCTGACTCCGAATCCACGAATCCAAATCCAAGACAAAACAACCATATAAGGAATTCATAATACAAAAATAAATACAGGAAACAAATCGAAAAATACGATCGAAAAATCTGAATACGCAACTAAGTACGTATTCCGGGAACGGGGTATTACATAAATACATCAAACTTTCATCCATGGCCAATGTGAGATTAAATGTCTTTAGCTATCTCTAGTCCCATTTTGGCTTTGAATTAGGCAAACTTTAGACTTGAATATCTCATTCATTCGAAGTCGGAAGTGAACATGTGAATATACCACGTTCATACCCAATGGAAGGAGAACACACTCCAACCATTATCCAATTGATTCTGTCAACGGATCTCACCATAATTCAATTCAAAGATTCACATATATTCTTCATATTCCCAACAAACAAACCTAAAATAGATTGGTCATCGTTGCACTCACTTATCAATTCTTTATATGGTAGTTGCTCTACTTTCTTTGACTCTAATTGATTGTTCGTCCTCCTAATTTATTACCTTTCTAAAATTCTTATAGGGGTTGTGAACAACTAATGAAAGGCTTGATCTTCAATATCGTTCTTAACTTATATCCTAATTATCTCACCAGAAATTTAATTAAATCCAATAATATGATACACAACAACCGTACTGTTTTGTATGCAGAGAAGAAAGAGATATTGTTCTAGAATTAGAGAACACGACGTAGATTTCGTGAGTTAGTGATCTTGAAGTCTGTTCCATAATGAAGTAGTCATTTTCTCAAAGAAACCAAAATTTCATCCGCCAAGCACAACAAAGTATGGTTGGGGCTCCTCTCTCTGTCTGCTCCCAAACTTCTTCCATATCGACTAATTTCTTCTTCTCCTTTAGAATTACCTTCTTCAATCTTTGCTGAGTTGATTCAGCGTTCATTCTGATATGTCATTACTTAAAATTAATAACACCATCAAACAAATTTACTTGGATCAATACTACGATGTACGTTCATGAATGAATGCTACATTGAATATGTGATTTCGGTTCATAGGTTGGGCATCATAAAGCAACTTGCTTAAAGGCTCAACTTGGGTCGAGATCATGACCGTGTTGCGCTCGCATTATCCTTGGCAACAACCAATTGAAGAACCTCAAATAAATCGAGAGGGATGCAGCCGAGAAGTACCCAAAAGACAAGAACAAAAAAACAACAAGATAGAAAGCAAACACAATATTTAATGAGGTTCGACAATTTGCCTACGTCCTCGGAGCAAGGGAGAGAGATATTATTGATTCAACAATCAATTACAAGTTTTCTTCAAGCATTTCAGAGGGATTCTTGAGGGAATACCAAGGGGACACAATTCATGAGGGCTCTAACCCTTATTATAGCCAGAAAGTCTCAGGGTTTTAAGAAATCATAATTGGATTCGACCCCAAATCAGAAACAAAGTCTGAAACCGTTCAGGAGAACAGTTTCGCCTGCCGGTCGACCGGGCCGGTTGACCGACCTTGTCCTTCGGTCGGTCGATCGGTCGGTCGACCGAGCCCAACAGAAACCCAACGAGTGCCAGTCGGTCGACCACTTTGGTCGACCGTTCTCCTTTCCACGGTCGATCAGGCGGTCGACTGGGCTGCGCCTGTGCACGTTATGCACGCCGGTCAACCGGGCGGTCGGCTGGCACCTGTCCTGGCCTGCTGTAAACAGCGTTCTCGCTTCCTCTGAACTCCAATCTCTGCGCTATCTCTTCTAATGAGTTTTAAAAAACTCTCCCGATGTATTTTATCTCATCTTATCTCTTCTCTCCCTACAATTCTCCACCAAGGTGAAGATTTTTCAAATCTGAGCCGAACTCCAATGAATACCTGGCGAAGTCGACACACGATCTCGGCGAACTTGACACACGATCTTGGCTTGAGCTCTCCGAACGAAATCGACACATAATCTCGACTTGGCGAACGGAAGAAATCGGTTCCTAAAAAAGAATCGCCAGAACATATACAATTGATTTCCAATAATCACACGAGATCCAAATTGAGTTTGTCGTCGTCACTAGCAACTCTCTCCAAACTCTAATATCAATTGTATTGATTCCACGCTTCAGCTCAGCTATCCAAATAGAACCATACATGCCTTCCCATCACTCCACCGAAGAGAAAACAACACCATATGAGCCGACCAACGAACGTGTTTACAACTCAGCAACTGAATGGAACACCATTCCAAATGACCTTAAAAAGAACCCAACATAAGCCAATACTGACTCTCCAACTGACTGGCTCTTCAGTCCAAATGTCTTCAAGACGGTCCAACCAAATCTGAGTAGAGCACACCAAATACCAACATCGGCTCAACAAACTGGATGCACACCGCCTTATTCAAACTCAACTATCTTCTCACCAGAAGATCAATTGTTCATCGAGATCACAACACTTTACCTTTACGCGAAGTCAAAATCGGCTTCTCGAGAACCCAAATACACCAAATAATTTCATACGGGTTGCGTCACTAAATGGTTGCGCCTAATGGCTGCCTACGTACCTTGCCCAAGGGATGAAGCCTTTTGTAGTTCCTTTAACGAGCTCCACCGAATTCAAGTAACTGAAACTAAATCTTCAGTAGCGAATCGAACTGGTTGAGTCATATGAACCTCCTTTCCAATACCGTCATGGAGAACAACGACCTTCAATTTGAGCTTGTCACGCTCACCAATTTGAGATTCATGCTTCTTCACCCACTTTCGTAGTTTTTATCTTGATTCCAATAGCTGCAAATAATTTAACATTCTCATCAATGTCTTCAACCTGTTCAGCATTAAAACTAGCTACATGATCTCTACCCGGTGTCAAATCCGGTGAAGTCCTAACTGATACTGAACCAACTAGAGGTGGGCATCAATCTCCACCTGTTGCGATATATCATTGGTCTTCAATCTCTCCACCTGCTGAGAGACAGTAGACTTCAATAATGAAGTCTCATCAAATGTGACATGCTTACTCAGCACAATCTTCTTATTTTTAGAGTCTCATAACTTGTAACCTTTCATATTTTTATTGACGCCCAAAAACACAAATTTCTTTGCTCACAAATTTACGTTGCCATTTTTGGCACAAAAGTAGGCCGGACTTCCAAATACCCGCAACAAATCATGATCTTGAGCAATTTTTTCAGACCAAACTTCCAAAGGAGTTTTACCTCCTATCGCAGTCGATGACAATTCATTTATGAGATGGCTAGCATATACAATCGCTTCAACCCAAAACGATTTGTCTAATCATGCATTAGACAACAAACACCGAGCCTTCTCCAGTAAGGAACGGTTTATTTCCTTAGCCAACCCATGTATTCCATCTGTGAAGTGAGTACCAATAACAGCGTTCTGGCCAAATCATAGGAATTGGTTCTTGTATCTTTCAACATTATTAATTTGAAACTCCTTAATCTTCCTACCAGTCTGCTTTTCTATCAAATCCTTCCACTTCACCAACATACCTAGGGTTTCATATCTTTATCTCATGGGATATATCCAACAATGCCTAGATAAATTATCAATAAAAGAGATAAATTACTGATGACCTCTAAGCGATGCAGTCTTGGCAGGTCTCCAAATACTTACGTGACCACAATCAAGAGGACCTTCCGAGCAGGGCGTAGAGGTGCCAAATTTCACCTTTATCTTCTTGTCCAGAACGCCATGTCCACCCAATTTCATGTTGCACGTAGATGCACCTTCCAAAGATCTCTTCTTTGTTGGAGCTTGCAAAGACTTTTCTGCTCCGTATCCGAGCCTCATATGCCAAACCTGGGTAAAAATATCATCTGAAGAAATAGAAGTCTCCACCTGACTTATAACTGTACTACCCTTCAAGTAGTAGAGATTATTTCGCTGGACGCCTTTCATAACCACTATTGAGCCTTTAGTCATCTTGAGAACACCATCTCTAATAGATGCCAAAAGATCCAAAGTTTTCAAAGCACCAACTGAGATAAGATTCCTTTTAAGTTGAGGTACATACCTCATTTCCTTCAATTCTCGTATCATCCCATCAAACATCTTGATACGGATTGTACCTATCCCTTCCACATTACACGGATGATCATCATTCATGACAACGAAACATCCATCTAGCTTCTCAAAGCTAGAAAATTAGTCCCTGTTCGGGACACATGATAGGTAGCTCTTGTATCTGATACCTACTCAGAATTACCTGAGTAACCAACAGTACGAGTAGTAACAGAGAAAGAGAATATCGAGGAGTCTGAGTCCGATCCATTCACCTGTGAAGTACTGGCATGAGTACTGACCACCTGTGCAAGATTTGCCTCGGTCTTCGACTCCTTCTTACCTTTGGCCTTTGGATAATCAACCTTCTAGTACCCTATCTCTTTACATAAGGCACAGTGATTCTTCTTCAAATCTCTGAAATCTGGTGTGAACTTTGATCTCCTATGATCACCTCTGCCTTTCCGATTGGAACTCCTGCTTTTACTGTCAACGCCTCTGCTGATGTACCTTTGAAAGAGGACCGCCTGTCTTGCCTCCTTACTTCATAATTTACAAGAGTAGCCAACATCTCACTGTAGTAAAGTGTTTATCTACCATTGATCAAGGTAAGAGTAAAGGTCCCATACTCTTCGTAGGAAGAGAATTCAATAGAATCATCGCCTTATCTTCTTCATCGATCTTCACACCCACATTAACTAAGTTTGTAAGAAGCTTGGTGTAGCTATTTATGTGTTCATCAATGGAGAGTCCTCTCTTCATCTGGAAGAGATAAAGCCTCCTCTTCAATTGCAACCGCGACTCGATACTTCTCGTCAGATACTTTTCCTCCAGGATCTCCCACAGCTGCTTTGTAGATGTTTCATGAAACACATGATACTTGATATCTTGAGTCAAGCAAGACCTTATCAAGCCACACACCGTTCAATTCATCTTGTTCCAATCCTCTTCAGAAGTAGAATCACGTTTTTTCTCCAAACGTAGAGTGTCTTCGATGTTTGATGCTGTTAATGCATCCATCACCTTACACCTACACATACCAAAGTTATTTTTGCCATTAAACTTTACTACATCAATCTTCAATGGATATGGATTCATGATTTTCGCCATAGATGTACTATCTCCAGCCATCTTCTCAATTGATTCCTCAAAATAATGCGAAAGCCAAACGGAGTTAAATCAAAAAACTAGATAAAGATAAGATCTTTACCTCAAAGTGAAATCCTAGAAGAGTTTCCGAAACGATCTACTCTACCAAATTTGATTCCTCGAGCAATCCAAATGCTGTTCTGAGATTGACACACGGATCCCACAAACAGTCCCAATATTGTTCCGAAATCAACACACGATCTTCGTCAAACAGCCAACAATGCTTTTGGAATCGACACAGATCCAATGACGAACCTGGGAAGCTCCGATACCAGTTGTTGCGCTCACGTTATCCTTGATAACAACTAATTGAGGAACCCCAAACAGACCGAGAGGGATGTAGTCGAGAAGTACCCAAAAGATAAGAACAAAAAAACAGCAAGAGAGAAAGCCAGCACAATATTTAACTAGGTTCGATAATTTGCCTACGTCCTCGGGGCAAGGGAGAGAGAGATTATTGATTCAACAATTAATTACAAGTTTCTTCGAGGATTTTAGAGGGATTCTCAAGGAAATGCCAAGAATTAATGAGGGCTCTAACCTTTTTTATAGCCAGAGAATCCCAGCGTTTTAGGAAATCACAATTGGACTCGACCCCAAATCAGAAACGAAGTCCGAATCTGTTCAGAAGAACAGTTTCGCCCGTCGGTCGACCGGGCCTGTCGACCGACTCTGTCCTTCGATCGATCGGTCTGTCGACCGAGCCCAACAGAAACCCAATGAGTACCAGTCGGTAAACCACTTCGGTTGACCGTTCTTCTTATCACGGTTGACCAGGCGATCGACCGGCCTGCGCCTGTACACTTTGTGCATGCCGATCGACCAGGCAGTCCGCCGGCCCCTGTCCTGGCCTGTTGCGAATAGTGTTCTCGCTTCCTCTGAACTCTGATCTCTATGCTATCTCTTTCAATAAGTTTTAAAAAAACTCTCCCAATGTATTTATCTCCTCTTATCTCATCTCTCCCTACAAAGCGATTTTTTTTTGGGACCAGGTGGAGCCGCCGTCCATTATCATACATAATAAAGACCATTGGTGCTTGGAATGGCCTATGGCGGGGCCGTCTTTACCATAGGTGGATAGAGTGAGATACACTCTGATTGACTCAAAATTTAGGCTGGTTGGATATGCCGCCTGTTGAATGTGTTTTGAATTTGGAGGGAAACTTAAGTTTCCTTTTTATTTAGCTTTGATTTTAGCCTCAGATTGGATAGGAGATGAGAGGTTAAGTAGTATATATACTAACTCCTTTTATATTTATTGTTATGAGTGTTGGGTCATGGGCCACATTCCCACACGCACTCACGCATGCCGAACTGAGCCGGGTTGGGTTCGGGTGGCGCACGCCCACGACCTGCAGACACGAATGCAGTTCAATTCAGGGAATCTTGAAACCTGAAACTTTTTTTAGTTTTATCTATTTAAATTTTACTTAAAATTCTGTTTTGATATTTTCAGAATTTTCTGTTCGATTTGATCCATTCTTCGGATCTGCTCGCGAACTGCATGATCATGTGCAGATTTGGAGTAGGGTTGTTACAACTGCTGGACTCCAAGAAGCTATAAATACTTCTTTTCGCAGTTCATTCAGTTACAAGCAAAAACAGTTACAACTATTCTATTTCTCTCCTCTATATTCCTCTATTACAAAAAATCTGGTGGACAATTCTGGTTCGCATTTTGGTGATTTCTCAAAGTTTTTTTCCTTTACTTTCAGGCAACGAATCTCCGTCTGAGAAGAAGCCTAATTCATTGTCCTGAGCTGTGTGTTGGTGATCTACCGAGAGAGTTTTACCACTAGGAGAGGAGGTCGTTTTAAGATCCGGACGAGGGACCGGCCTTCTTTCTTCTAGGGCAGTGCTTCTGCACGACTACATCACCTGAGGCCAGCAACTTTAATCTTTTTTTTAATTCCTTTATTTTAGTTGCAAGATTAGGACAAGTAGATTATTTAATTTAAAGGTTTGATTTAATCTATTGCATGTTTTAAAATATAAAAAATATTGTTATATATCCTACAATCTAGAAGAAAGATAGATTATTTGATAATTTCTTACAACTGAATTTAGAAAATTATTTCATGCAATTTAATTAAGTCTTTTAATATTTTTCATACTTGTTCATGCAATAAAATTACTTACCTATTTCATGCATTAGAATTATATGCAATTAGGAAAATTTCTTGCGAGTAAAGATAATTATTTAAAATTTTAAAATAATAATTTTATATTTTACTAGTTCTTGCATAGTAAAATCGAGGCCAAATTTTAAAAAATAAGATCCTAGGAAAATCTTAATAATCTTATCATTTTCATCACAAATTTTATTCAACTGTTTTCATTACAACATCTTATTTATTTTCGTTTCAAAAGAAAAATCTTTTTCAAGATAATTTAAATTATTTAAATCTTGTCTATATATATATATATATATATATATATATATATATATATATATATATATATATATATATATATATATGTATGTATGTATGTATGTATGTATGTATGTATGTATGTATGTATGTATGTATGTATGTATATGTTATAAACTCTTGCAAAATTTTGCATACATGCATTAGTTAATAATTAACTTCATCTTGCAATAAATTGGTTTAATTATAATTGTCTAATTCTTGTTATTTGTTCTAAGAATTTATTTGTCTTGAATTTTGTAAGTCACTTGGTATATTATTTCCTACTAGTTAATTTCTAAAACTTCGTTGAACTTTTGATTAGCACAAGAAGTAAATTAGTTTACAAATTAAAATAACCTTTTAGAAATTATTATCGATATAATTTCAGAAAAATAAAAAATAAAAAAGCAAATCTATATCTTGTTATATCTTGCTTGGACTATTTGAAATATAATTAAAGAATGGCTATACAATATTTTATTCTGCAAACCCTAATTTAAAAGCTGACAATATAAACTAAATTCTGACATTGTCAAATAATTTTGAAATATAGAATTCAGGTAGCACAATTCCGTCACTATGGCCAACCCTGATCATTCCAAGGGTGTTAAACCGGAGAAATTCTCCGATACATACTTTAAGAGGTGATCAAATCAGATGAAGTACTGGTTGACCACTTTAAGTCTCATATTAGCGATAGATAACATTTTTCTTGCACCCTCTTCTAAACCTCATCTGTTGTGTAACACCCTGTACCCGGATAAGTACCCAGATACGTGTCTGATTTTTTTGACCGTATTGTTTTAATTTTCTTCCACTGTTTGTTTTTAAGTTGTGATTTATCATATTTTTGGTATTGGCTCTGAATTCTCAGTCTTAGAGTCATCCCTGACCCGGACTAAGAACCAGATACCAGCCTGTAGCCTAATTTAACCTTTCTGGTAGTCTGATTTGATCAATTTTAGTTTCAGATACTGTTTTCTAATATTTTAGTTTTTTTATGAATTTTGAAATTTTTCAGAATTTTTCTGCAAAATCTCCAAAACTGGTGTCAGTCAGCATCGCTGACCGATTCTCAGATTTTTAGTTTTCAAATGGAATTGAATTTTAAAACTAGCTTTTACTTTACTTCATAGAATTTTATTTTCTATCTAAATATATTTTTGGGATTTTTCTAAATTTATCAAAATTTCACCGATTCTGGTGTCGGCCGGTATTGCTGGAAGATTTCAAGATTTTTAATTTAAAAAATAAATCAAATTTCTCAAATCTAATTTCATTAGGTATCTTAAAATAATATTTTCTATTTTTGAGAATTTTTCGGAATGTTTCTGAGACAATCAATTTTTGCCCTATTAAAATAATAAATTATCTACCGACATTTTCTTTTCTTACTTTTTCTTTCTCTACTCTGCTACTTTTACTCCCAAATATTTTAATAAATTAATTATTTAATAATATTTTTTTTACTATTTTCTTTTCCTTTTCCTTTATTTTCTTTCCTTTTTCTTTCTTTTCTTTTCTTCCCCTTACTTTCCCCATGCAATTGCTCCCCTGCCACAGTCGCACCGCCGCCTGCAGTAGCAGCCAAGGTAGGTTGGGCTGCTGCTGCTGCCCCTCTCCCCCCTATTTCATCATCACCCTTTTCTCCTCTTTTCTATTAAATCCTCTCTCCCTCCTTCTTTTCATTTCATTTCAACTCCAAACCTCCTTCAATCAAAAAAAAACCAAATCATCCCGCCATCACCACCGTCGCCTCCACCATCACCGCCGCTGCCGCCGGCCACCACTCTCCCACACCCCCTCTCCACTCCTCCACCTCCTTTAACCTCCACCAACCAACCACCACTTCCAATTTCAACCAAACCCATCACCATCACTTCCCTTCCTCTTCTAAAATTCACCACCATCTCCACCAAATCCACCACTGCCACCACTCCATCATCACCTCCTCCTCCTCTAACTCCCCACCACCTCCAACAACCACCACAACCACCATAACCACCACCACCACCAACTACCACTACCACCAACTTTACCAAAACAACAACAACCAACTCCCCCACCACTCCACCTCCTCCCTACTCTCACCCCCGGGCCCTAGGCCGTGCGCGCACGGCGCCGCCGCCGGCCGTCCCCTCCTTTTCTTTTTCCTTTTATTTCTTTCTTTCTTCCTTTCTTCTTTCTTTCTTTCTTTATTCTTTCTTTTATTTCTTTCCTTTTCCCCCTTTTCCACTTATACCCATTCCCTCATTCCTAATTACATCTATATATTTTTCATCATACCCTCCTTTATTTCCTTATTTCTTTCTTTCCTTTTTCCCACTTTTTCTTTTTCCTTTTTTAACAATTCCAACAAAACTCTTTTTCTCTCTCTAACTAATCCCCTCTCTCTCCTCCCTTATTCTCCCAAAAATATATTTTATATATATTCTATAATTATTATCATGTATTTATTTGGATTGTTGCATTGCACGTGGTGTTCATGGATTTCCCGGATATTACCCGATATTTCATTCCGGTATTAGGCGAGTACATTTCTTACTCTGTTACCATCATTACATGACTAATAATTATTATCTTACTTTTAATATATGATGTCTCTTTATGCAAGTTGGTATATGTTATATAAATGATTTCTAAAAATTATCATGTTATATAAATAGCTGCCGGTCGATATTATACTTTGTCAAACCGGTATTATATCGGGCATGCTTAGATCTGTTCTCGCTTCACTCGGCTTCGCATGGCTAATTAAAAGATAAATTTATTATTGTCAGAAATATAGTTGTGAAGAGTTTGAAATGTTTATACCGTTCTCCTGTACCATGTTTCGTGACCAGTTGATACCCGATATTTGATGTTGTGACTCTCATCGACATATTAGTTACCTGACCCTGACATGTATACACCATTTTTTGTCATACTATACTTGACACTTGATATCTGACACCGGTACTTGCCATGATATACTTATCACTTGATATCTGACACCGGTACTTGCCATGCTATACTTATCATTTGATATCTGATACTGGTACTTGCCATGTTATACTTGACCCTTGATATCTGATACCGGTACTTGACATGCTATCACATGCTATCACTCACTTAACATGCTATCACCTGGTATTAGTACACTTGACCTGATATTGTGACACCTGACTGGTTACTGTTATACCTGGCGCATGTATTATATTGCATATTTATGATTATTACTTTTACGGGGACTTGGCATGATTATTATACTGTTACCAAACTTCTGGTACTCCTGAACTCCTGTACTCCTGAACTCCTATATTCCTGAACCCCTGTAACAGGGAGACTCCTGATATTATGCTCTTGAAATTATACTCCTGTTAATCCCCATAATTGGATAATCATGGTTATTGGATTACTGTATACACTTGTGGACAATCTTTGGGCAATGCATACATATATAATAAAGTACTCAACTTACACCGGGATGGGGGAAACTGATGAAAACCGGTATGATGTCATATTTATAATGGTGATATTTCTGAAGTATCGTGTGGGACGCGTAATGATAAGTCCCAGGAAGCAGTAGCCTGAATCTGAAGTGTCATGTGGGGTGCGTAATGATAAGTCCCCGGAAGCAGTAGCCTATACTCCTAAGCTAGTCCTGGGCAGAGACAAGACCCACTATAAATATGAGCCATCAGATTTATCAGTTTACAAATAATAACTCGACTTATTCATAAGTGGATGTATGTGTGCTGGTAGCACATACAAAAGCATATGATTGGATGAATAACATAAAACAACCAGACAGTAATAATATTAGGAACGTGTGATATTTGGTCTCTCCTTTGTTCGGGTCTTGGTACTCACATATCAGACCCGGTTAAGTTTTACAGAGTGCGAACTCTAGTATGGACTATCGGTGATGTGAGGCGTTGGTAGGGTGGCGATTAAAATATCAGACGGTACTGATTATTATTATTGAATAACTTAAAATGCAACACCTTTATATTCCAGTTATAGTGTTATGCCCTGAGTTGACACCTTCCTTTATGACATATGATGATTACTCTAAACACACTATAGTTCTGTTACTCTGAGGGCAATCCGAGTTGTATGAATCAGATGATGGTGACATCGGATATATGGTATATAGATGAGGGTTTCCTTGTTTGGATTATCCCCTTGACGTATCAATCTCGTGAATCCATAATCTGAGCTTGTACAACTAGTTTTCTCCATTCTTATATTTATCGCATGTTTAACTTATTTACCGCATGTTTATATGTACCTATGCTCTTCATACTGCCTTCTATGCATGTTTTCAGTTTCAGATTCATTGATATACATGATTGACTGTCGTTCCTTTAATTTCTCTTATATTACTTGTCATTTCCTGTACCTGCATACCTGGATCACATCACTTGATCATGTACAGGTGTGCCTATTATGCACGCCATTTGGTTTTATTATATGTACTCGCAGGGTTGCGTCTGACAACCCTGAATTCTCATGTCCAGATCCTAGAGACCGGACCTTGGTGGCCTTGCTGTAGTAGATCAGAGTACGCAGAGGATCCTTCCGTAACGATCGGAGTGCAACAGAAGCTTGGATCATCATGGCAGCTCTTCCTCCCAGTTCCTCTCCTGTTTGGTTCCGAGACCTCTCTTTTGCTGCTCATGAGCATCTCTCAGCTTTGTATATCTCTTCATGTATTGTACTTTTATATTTTTCTGGTGATGTAATATTGCTGTAATATTGTATCACTCTCTGTGATAACCATGTACTTGTACTTTTCTGTTAGAATATATATTACCACTGTGCTTTCGCACTCTGATTCTTGCCTGTACTAATGCTTAGCGTATATACGTGAGGGTATTTCTGACCTGCGTATATACGTCGCAGTGATGTTTCTGTACCCGCCGGATCGGGGCGTCACAGGATGGTATCAGAGCCTAGGTTCTAACATCCTCAGTACAACCAGTTGACAGATTAATGATATATTAATTTGCAGCTGGAGAGCATGAGTCTTAAATATACATTCCAATCACAAGTGCGGTGTTATCTGTTCCTCGCAATCTTTTCTTGGATCCTGAGACCCTTCTATCTTCTCCTTTCAGCTTCTTCCTGTCATCCCTTCGACCAACCCAGATATGTGTCCTGAGTTGGTAATCTTTTTACCCTTCACACTTTATCATATTATCTCTTCCATGTTCATCTTCCTCCTTATAGAAATTTTGAGGACAAAAATTTTATTAGATGAGTAGATTGTAACACCCCATTCCCCGGATACGTACCCAGATACGTGTCCTGATTTTTTTGACCGTATTGTTTCAATTTTCTTTCAGTATTTATTTTTAAGTTGTGATTTCTCATATTTTTAGTATCGGATCTGGATCTCAGTCTCAGAGTCATCCCTAACCCGGACCGGGAAGCTGATACCAACCTGTATCCTGATATAACCTTTTTGGTAGTCCGATTTGACCGATTTCAGTTTTAGACACTGTTTTCTAACATTTTAGATTTTTCATGATTTTCTGAAATTTTCAAAATTTCTGCAAAATCTCCAAAACTAGTGTCGGTCGGCATCGCTGACCGATTCTCGAATTTTTAGTTTTCAAACGGGATTGAATTTTCAAAAACGGCTTTCACATTACTTCTTAGAATTTTATTTTCTATCTAAATACATTTTTTGGATTTTTTTAAATTTATCAAAATTTGACCGATTCTGGCGTCCGCCGGTATCGCCGGAAAATTTTAGGATTTTTAATTTGAAAACTACATCAAATTTATCGAATCCAATTTCACCAAGTATGTTAAAATAATATTTGGTATTTTTGAAAAATTTTCGGAATGTTTCTGAAACAGTCGAATTTTCGCCCTATTAAAATAATAATATTATCTACCGACATTTTTTTATTCTCTGAGATATTTTAATAAATTAATTATTTAATAATAAATTTTTTTACTATTTCTTTTCTTTTTTATTATTTTTTTCCTTTTCCTTTATTTTCTTTCCTTTTTCTTTCTTTTCTTTTCTTCCCTTACTTTCCCCATGCAACTGCTCCCTGCCACAGGCGCACCGTCGCCTTCAGCAGCAGCCAAGCCAGGTTGGGCTGCTGTTGCAGGCCCTCCCCCCCTAAATTTCATCACCACCCTTTTCTCCTCTTTTCTATTAAATCCTCCCTCCCTCCTTCTCCTTTTCATTTCATTTCAACTCCAAACCTCCTTCAATAAAAAAAAAAAACCAAATCATCCCACCATCACCACCGTCGCCTCCACCATCACCGTCGCCACCGCCGGCCACTACCCCCCCCCCCACACCCCCTCTCCACTCCCCACCTCCTTTAACCTCCACCAACCACCCACCACTTCCAATTTCAACCAAACCCATCACTATCACTTTCCTTCCTTCTCCAAAATTCACCACCATCTCAAACAAATTCACCACTCCCACCACCCTATCATCACATCCTCCTCCTCCTCTAACTCCCCACCACCTCCAACAACCACCACCACCACCAACAACCACCACCACCATCTTCACCAAAATAACAACCAACTCCCCCCACCACTCCACCTCCTCCCTACTCCCACCCCTGGGCCCTAGGACGTGCGCGCGTGGCGCCGCCGTCGCGGCCGCCGGCGGTGGGCCGGCCGCCGACCGTCCCCTCCTTTTCTTTTTCCTTTCTTTCTTTCTTTGTTCCCTTCTTCTTTCTTTCTTTCTTCTTTCTTTTATTTCTTTCCTTTTTCTCCTTTTCCATTTATACTCATTCTCTCATTCCCTAATTACATCTACATATTTTTCATCATACCCCTCCTTTATTTCCTTATTTCTTTCTTTCCTTTTTCCCACTTTTTTTTCCTTTTTTAACAATTCCAACAAAACTCTTTTCTCTCTCTAACTAATCCTCTCTCTCCCCTCCCTTATTCTCCCAAAAATATATTTATATATATATTCTATTATTATTATCATGTATTTATTTGGATTGTTGGCTTGCACGTGGTGTTCATGGATTTCCCGGATATTACCCAGTATTTCATTCCGATATTAGGTGAGTACATTTCTTACTTTATTACCATCATTTCATGACTAATAATTATTATCTTGCTTTTAATATATGATATCTGTTTATGCAAGTTGGTGTATGTTATATAAATGATTTCTAAAAATTATCATGTTATATAAAGAGCTGTCGGTCGTTATTATACTTTGCCAAACCGGTATTATACCGGGTATGCTTAGATCTGCTCCCGCTTCACTCCGCTTCGCATGGCTAATTAAAAGATAAATTTATTATTGTTAGAAATATGGTTGTGAAGAGTTTGAAATATTTATACTGGTTCTCCTGTACCATGTTGCGTGACCGGTTGATACCCGATATTTGATGTTGTGACTCCCACCGACATATTAGTTACCTGACCCTGACATGTATATACCGGTACTTGCCATACTATACTTGACACTTGATATCTGACACCGGTACTTGCCATGCTATACTTATCACTTGATATCTGACACCGGTACTTGTCATGCTACACTTATCATTTGATATCTGACACGGTACTTGCCATGTTATACTTGACCCTTGATATTCGACACCGGTACTTGACGTGCTATCACATGCTATTACTCACTTAACATGCTATCACCTGGTATTAGTACACTTGACCTGATATTGTGACACCTGATTGGTTACTGTTATACCTGGTACCTATATATATTCCATATTCAAGATTATTACTTTTACGAGGACTTGGCATGATTATTATACTGTTACTAAACTTCTGGTACTCCTGAACTCCTGTACTCCTGTATTCCTGAACCCCTGTAACATGGAGACTCCTGATATTATGCTCCTGACATTATACTCCTGTTATCCCCATAATTGGATAATCATGATTATTGGATTACTGTATGCACTTATGGTCATTATCTTTGTGCAATGCATACATATATAATAAAGTACTCAACTTACACTGGGGTGGGGGAAACTGATGAAAATCGGTATGATGTCATATTTATAATGGTGATATTTCTGAAGTGTCGTGTGGGGTGCGTAATGATAAGTCCCCGGGAGCAATAGCCTGAATCTGAAGTGTCGTGTGGGGCGCGTAATGATAAGTCCCCGGAAGCAGTAGCCTGTACTCCTGAGTTAGTCTCAGGCAGAGACGGAACCCACTATAAATATGAGCCATCAGATTTATCAGTTTCTAAATAATAACTCGTCTTGTTCATAAGTGGATGTATGTGTGCCGGCAGCACATACAAAAGCATATAGATCGGATGAATAACATAAAACAACCAGATAATAATAATATTAGGAACGTGTGATATTTGGTCTCTCCTTTGTTCGGGTCCTGGTACTCACATATCAGACCCGAGTAAATTCTACAGAGTGCAAACTCTAGTATGGACTATCGGTGATGTGAGGCGCTGGTAGGGAGGCGATTGAAATATCAGACGGTGCTGATTATTATTATTAGATAACTTAAAATGTAACACCTTTATATTCCAGTTATAGTGTTATGCCCTGAGTTGATATCTTGCTTTATGACATATGATGATTACTCTAAAGACGCTATAATTCTGTTACTCTAAGGGCAACCCGAGTTATATGAATCAGATGATGGTGACATCGGATATATGGTATATAGATGAGGGTTTCCTTGTTTGAATTATCCTCTTGACGTATCAATCTCGTGAATTCATAATCTGAGCTTGTATAACTAGTTTTGTCCATTCTTATATTTATCGCATGTTTACTTATTTACCACATGTTTATATGTACATATGCTCTTCATACTGCCTTCTAAGCATGTTTTCAGTTTCAGATTCATCGATATACATGATTTACTGTCGTTCCTTTAACTTCCCTTATATTACTTGTCATTTCCTGTACCTACATGCCTTGACCACATTACTTGATCATGTACACGTGTGCCTGTTATGCACGCCATTTGACTTTATTATATGTACTCGCAGGGTTGCGTCTGACAATCCTAAATTCTCATGTCCAGATCCTAGAGACCGGACCTTGGTGGCCTTACTGTAGTTGATCAGAGTACGCATCGAATCCTTTCGTGACGATCGGAGTGCAGCAGAAACTAGGATTATCACCACAGTTCTTCCTCCCAGTTCCTCTCCTGTTTGGTTCTCGAGACCTCTCTTACTGCTCGTGAGCATCTCTCAGCTTTGTATATCTCTTCATGTATTGTACTTTTATATTTTTCTTGTGATGTAATATTGCTGTAATATTGTATCATTCTCTGTGATAACCATGCACTTATACTTTTCTGTTGGAATGTATATTATCACTGTGCTTTCGCATTCTGATTCTTGCATGTACTAATGCTTAGCGTATATACGTGAGGGTATTTTCGACCTGCGTATATACGTCGCAGTGACGTTTTCGTACCCACCGGATCGGGGCGTCACATGTTGGATCTTCTCCTGTTGAAACTCCTCCTACAACTCCTTCCTCCTACATCTATGAAACCTGGGGAAATTAACTATCATTGTCTTCATAGAATTCTTAGTGCACTCTCTGATAGTCTATATGATATTTATTATAAATATAAGAGAGCTAAAGAACTGTGGATAACACTCGAGGATGAATATAGTCTCGATGATGCTGGAATCGAAAGATTCACTTCCTCCTTCAACAAATTCATGATGACTGATAGTAAACCAATCATTGATCAGCTTCATGAATTTCAAGATTATATCCGACAACTTCAATAAAAAAAATTAATTCTCTAATAATTCAAGGTGTCTTGTCTCATTGATAAATTCCTTCCTTCCTGGTCAACCTTTGTTAGAGACCTCCGTCAAAAGCAAGCTGACCTAACCCTCATTCAAGCCCTAAAAGCAATTCGCAAGAAGATCAGCATAGACAAAACTTTAAAACTGAGTCAGAAATGAAAGATAAAGTAAACTTGGTGGAGGATAAGCCTAAGCACAAATTTATAAATCCCAAGGACTAGAAGTTCAAAAAACCCAATCATTTTCATTCTTCTCCCTATGCAAACTTTATTTTTTCAAACCTTCTCAATCTCCTCTTTCAAACCCAAAATCTCCGGCCAGAAGACCGATGGAAGATTCTGCTACGTTTGTAGGAGAATGAATCACATGGTGTAACGCCCCGATTCCACGGATACGGGGACGTCACTGCAACGTATATACGTAGGTCAGAAAATGCCCCCCACGTATATACGCTAAGCATAAAAGTACAACAAGGAAACAGAGTACAACACGAAGCGTGGTATCATACATATGCCAACATAAAAGTACATATACAAAGCTATCACAGTATGATAAACAACTACACATTACATGTGTCTTTTATCATAAACAAGTCCAAAAGTAAAATATACAATATAAACACAAAATGCTCACGAGAAGGATGTAGATCTCGTGAGTCAAAAAAGATGGCTGGCACGAAGGAACTGGAGCTAATCTGACTGCACTCTAAGGAAAGCTCAATCTACTGTGGATGGCTCCACTTCGATCCAGCTTCTAAACCTGAACATACAAATCCAAGGGAGTCAGGACCTCCCAATAATAACAGGCTACAGCCAAATGGCTAAGAAACATGAATAAGAGGGTTAGAATCAGTATAAGAAACATGAACCAGCAAGTAATGGAAGTATAACGAAATAAAGATGGAAAGACTGTGCGTAAGCTTGAGTTACGGCTTTACAAGACTAGTAAGTCGAAGGAATAATAACAAAGCGGTTATGATAGAAACATGTAAGAGGTAACGCAGGAACTAGAATCATCATATATCAAGTCTAACAAGAATACAGGAATCATAACAAGGATTATGACATAACAGGTATAATAGGAGTCATAACATAACAGGTATCTATAACAGAAATCATAACAGGTGTCTTTTATTATTACTCGTCTAACCCATATATCTAGGTATGTGTTTCGGTATATACCCGGTATATATCCCAACTCACATACATCCATATATAAGGAAGTCGAGGTTGTTATTGGAAACAACGGTTGTATCAACGAACTATGTTTACAGTGGGTCCCGTACATACCCGGGACTACGGTCCAGGGTTGTTCCGTTGCATGGAAACGGAAGCCAGCCGCAAGGCTTATCCAGGAGGAGGGACTTATGTATGCCCGTTAAAACTGGGATGTAGGGAGCCAGCTCTCCCCTCGGTCCCCTGGAGTACCACAGGTCAGACCGGATATAGTGCACATACCTAAAGCCACTGTAAACACGAACACATATCGATATCCGCATATTTCCCCCGACCCAATACAAGTTGGTCCTTTTTAGGATTTAATAGTTTCATTGTCACTTTACGGGAAAAATAGGAAATGGACATGATCAGGAATAAAGAGTACAGAAGCACTATATAGTCAGGTCACTGCATGTAAAGCAGGAATACAATATACCGGTCACTGATCATGATACAGGATAACAAATCAGGATTCCCGTAAAGATGACAATCACAAGTCGAGTCATCATGCTGAGTGTCAAGTGATAGCATGACAGAGTGGTGATATTTAGTAAACAACCAAGCATATCAAGAATGGATAGTAGTCAGGTAAGTCATGACATAATAAAAGGGTCTTGCCAAATAGTGGCATGGCAGGTGGTTAGATGATAACACAGTTGCCAAGTGATATACATATGATAAATGGTAGCACATACTGACAGGTCTAAAATAATGCCAAGTGGTAATGTAAAAGCAATGGTCCCAGTCCAACAAGTCCAACGACCACGAAGGGTCGGCCACGCATAGCATAAAGCAATAAAAGATATAAAGCATGAAATACAATACATGAAGACTAGAGCGAGAATACTATCATAATCAATGGAATGGTAAAGCAAGAGGGTAGCGAGTGAGAAGAGGGTATCATGCTGGGTATAGAGTGATAGCATGACAAGATGATGATATCCAACAAGTAACCAATCAAGTCAAGAGATTGATATTAATCAGGGCAAGTCATGTCATAACAAGTGGTTCTTACTAGGTAGTAACATACCAAGTGGTCAGGTGATAACATAGTGGAAGTTAGATGATATACATGTGTTAAAAGAAAACATGAAACTGACAGTCTGAAGTAACGATATAGCAATGATAATATAATAGAAACCCAGAGTTCAATGACCTCGAAGGGTCAACCACGCATAGTGTACGATAAGAAAGTAGGCATAACACAGATAGAGTATATGAACAAGAATGAAACAAGCAGTAGCATATCAATGGAAATATGAAGTGACTAGAGATGACATACATCAAGTAATAGGTCATAAAGTACAAGTTATGAAGTACAAGTAAGAACAATATATAGTATATGTATCAAGGATAAGATACAAAGTCAAGGAGGTAATTAACTATAACAGACAACCATAAGTTAGTCGACTAAGTTGAAATAGTAGTCGACTAGTAGAAGGGTTAGTCGACTAGGAAAATGAGGTAGTCGACTAATACTGTGTTCCAGAGAGTTGGGTTTCTGATTCAGGGAAAGTTAGTCGACTAGGTTGAAATAGTAGTCGACTAACAGACATGTCAAGTCGACTAACAGTTATGTTAAGTCGACTAAAACTGTGATACAGAGAGTTGAGTTTATTTCAGGAGTCGACTAGGGGAATTCTGGTAGTCGACTAGGGATATCTAGTCGACTGGTAAAAGGGACTAGTCGACTAAAACTGTGAAATCCTGAAAGTCTAAGTTTAAAAACAGAAGGGTAGTCGACTAATATCTAGGTCAAGTCGACTAATCGTGGGGAAAAGCAGGATACAGAGCAGAATCTGCTGGTAGTGTTGGATGGTCTAAAAATAGGATTTTTATGACATATGAACACAAGATATGGAGATACAAGTATGCTTAGGAATGAAACAAGTCTTGGTGAGTAAAAATACTCACAAGGATTGGTTAGGTGAAGCTTTGTAGTCTTGAAAAGATCCCAAGGTGGAGATGATGGCCTCAATCCAAAAGTAGTTGTTGAAGTTGAAGTTGCTTGATGTGGAGAAGATGATCTTGGTGTTGCTTTGGGAGTTGGTGGTTGAAGATGAAGACCTCGATGATGCCCTAAATGAAGCTCTTGAAGTTGGAGGTTGAGTTGAGAGGGAGGAGGATTTTGGTGAAGGGATTTCTTTTGGTGAAGTGAAGAAAAAGAGATGGAATTGTAAAGGAATGTTTATATATATGATTTGGAATTTGTGAAGGAAGTGAAATTAGAGTAGATGAGAGGGGGTTATTTGCAAAGTGGAGGAGGGGTGAGTGTCCTTCTCTTGGCCACTTGGCCGGCCAAGGAAGAGAGAGAGAAAGAGAGATATTTTTGTGGGAAGTGTGTGGAAGAGTGTGGAATTATTGGAATTTTGGAAAATGGAAATGCTTTAGCTTGTGGAGGAAAGAAAGAAATAAAGGAAAAGGAAAAATGGAAAAGAAATTGAAATGAGAAGATATTTTCTTGGAATTAGAATTGGAAAATATTGAAAGGACAGATACCCGGGTTTAAATCGAGGATACGGAAAACATTTCGGAAAATACCGGAATCGTCCGAAATTCAAGTATCTCGGAACGACCCGAAATAATTATCAAAAATCTATAATATTATATTAAGAATATTGGTGAAATCCGTTTTAAGAAATACTTTATAGTTTTAAAACTAAAAATCCCGGAACCAGTTATCTACCGACTCCGTTGGAATTTTCATAAAATTATAAAATCCTCAGAAAAAGCATGTAGGTAGAAAATATTATTCTAAGAAATAAAGTCTAAAGAATCATCATGAAATTCCAAACAGTTTGAGAATTAAAAATCCGGGAATCGGTCAGCGGTACTGGCCGACACCGGTTTTGAAGAAATTCAATTTAATTCAAGAAAAATCCAGAAAATCACAGAAAATCTAATATATTGGAAAATAATATTTGAAACTAAAATCGGTCAAATCTAATCACCGGAAAGACCATATCGAATAATATACTATGATCGGGTCCCTGGTTCAGACTGGGGCTGACCCCGAGACCACGAATCTAAATCCAAGACAAAACAATCATATAAGGAATTCATAATACAGAATAAATACGGGAAACAAATCGAAAAATACGACCAAAAATCTGAATACGAAATTAAGTACGTATTCCGGGAACGGGGTATTACACATGGTGCCTCAATATTTCAACCGAAAGAAGGAACCAGTCAAAGCACAACAAATAGGAAATGGAGAAATGGCGGACACAAGGTCTACATGATGAAACTGAACTCTAACTCTTTTAGGTTAGGTTATTCTCTTCCTATAGTTAACTCTATCACCTTCTCCACGGATTGGTGGTTAGGCTCAGGAGCCAATATTCACATTTGTACTAATCGCTCCTGGTCTAAATCCTATCAGGGACAACGTGCAGGAAGCGTGAGCCTAGCAGATGACTCCACTAGAGAGATAAAGGGAACTAAACGTATTGATCTCAGAATGACCTCAGGGAAAGTTCTGACACTTCAAGGTGTCCTACATGTAGCCACACTTCAGAGAAATCTGATATGCAAGTCTTCACTTCTTAGAGCTGGCTATAGAATTGTAAAGGAATCCAATAAGTTTGTAATCTCCCAGGCTAATATCTTCATTGAAAAAGACTTTGTTTGTGATGGTCTTTTTCATCTCAATGCAATAAAATCTTCTGATAATAAAATTTCTATTCCTGTTGCTTCAAACATTGAGTCTTGTGATATATGGCATGAAAGATTGGGACATGTTAACTTCAATTCTATCAAAAAATTGATCACCTTAAATCTCATTCCTAAATCTTCTTTTGACTCAACTTATAAATGTGAAATATGTGTTCAAGGCAAAAATGTCCGAACACCTTTCACTCTATCACAAAAATTTTGAACCCCTCGAACTTATTCACAATGATGTGTGTGACTCGAACAGAGTTCTCACCCGAGGTGATAATAGATATTTTGTGACATTCATTGATGACTACTCCAAATTCTGTTACACCTATCTTCTCAAATTCAAGGATGAAGTTCTCGATTGGTTTAAGGTGTATAAAGCCGAAGCTAAGAGCCAACTTGAAAAGAAGATCAAAATACTAAGATCTGATCATGGAGGGAGTATACGTCAAATAACATGACAAAATTCTGCCAAGAGTACGGTATTATTCATGAGGTAACTGCTCCCTACACGCATCAATCAATGGTGCAGCTGAAAGAAGAAAAGAACACTGACGGACATGGTGAGCTGCATGTTACTCAACTCAGGTGCACGCGAAAATCTTTGGGGTGAAGCTCTCCTTTCTGCGTGTTTTATCCTTAATATGGTTCCCCAAAGAGACTCTGACGTTACTCCATATAAACGTTGAAAAGGGAGAACTCATAACATTCAATTCTTCAAAGTTTGGGGTTGCCTGGTTAAGATTTCAATACCGGAACCGAAGAAAAGGAAAATCGGCCTCAAAACTGCTGATACTATCTTCATCGGATATGCACTAGATAGCAATGTTAACCGATTCCTAGTGGTTAACTCTGAGATCAGTGAAATATCTAACAACACCATCATTGAAGCTAGGGATGCAGTCAATTTTGAGAACATCTTTCCTTTCAAATCTAGAATTCTTAGTGATCCCTCTATTACTCCCACCTCTGATATTTTTCTTCTAGTTTTGCTCCTATCAATGATTCTGGACCTAGAAGGAGCAAAAGAACTAGAACTTTTACATCGTTCGGTGAGAACTTCTTCATCTATCTTGTGGAAGATGATCCTAGCTCTTTCAAGGAAGCAATAGACTCTTTTGAATCTTCTTTCTGGAAAGAAGCCATTCACAGTGAGATCAAGTTCATAATGGAGAATAACACTTGAATTCTCACTGACCTTCCTCCAGAATGCAAACCTATAGGTTGTAAATGGATCTTCAAGAAGAAACTCTGACCTGATGACACTGTCGACAAAATACAAAGCCAGATTAGTTGTCAAGGGTTTCACCCAACAAAAGAGTATTGACTTCTTTGACACCTATTCTTCTGTTGCCAGAATCTCCTCTATCAGAATCTTTCTAACACTTGCATCAATTTATAGCATGTTCATTCACCAAATGAATGTCAAGACTGCTTTTCTAAATGACAATCTTGAAGAAGAGATCTATATGGGCCAACCAGAAGGATTCATTGTCAAGGGATTAGAAAACAAAGTGTGCAAACTTGTAAAGTAATTGTATGAACTTAAATAAGCACCTAGACAATGGCATCAAAAGTTTAACAAAGTTGTTTCACAATTTGAATTCACTGTCTATGAACATGATAAATGCATATATTTTAAGAATTTTGGCAATGAGTATATCATCATTTGTCTATACGTAGATGATATTTTTATTCTTGGAACTTCTCTTAATGCAATCCAAAAGGTAAAGAATTATCTTTTTCAAAACTTTGATATGAAGGATCTATGTCCTGCTGATATGATATTGTGAATGAAAATATCCAAAACCTCTAATGAAATTTCTTTAAATCTAGCTCATAACATTGAAAGAATGCTTCACAAATTTGATTTTTATAACTCTAAAACCTATTTCTACACTCTATGATTCTTTAATTGCTTTAAAGAAGAATACGGATGAGCCTGTGTCTCAGCTGAAATACTCTCAATTAATAGGTTCACTTCTCTACATTTCCAACAGGATTAGGCCTGACATCTCTTATGCAGTAGATAGGTTAAGTAGATACACATGTAATCCTAGTAGAGAACATTGGACTGCATTAGAGAGAGTATTCAAATATCTTAAAGGAACAATTGGTTATTGTCTGACTTACACTGGTATCCTGATTAATAGAAGGGTACAATGATGCCAAGGGTCACTGAGTCCAACAGTGTAAAGTATGTTACTGGATATGTATTCATGTTCGGTGGTGGTACTGTATCTTAGAAATCTTGCAAACAAACAATGATTGACAGGAGCACCATAGAGTCTGAGCTTATAGCTCTAAATACTACTTGTACAAAAGCCGAATGATAAAAGGATCTTTTATTAGAATTCTCTGTCGTGCCTAAACCTATACTTCCTATCTCAGTTCATACTGATTCAAGATCCACCATTGAGATTCTAAAGCAAGATAATGCCAATAAGAAGACGAATAGACATATTCAGATCAGACTCAAGTCTGTTCAACACCCATTGAGCAAAGTTGTGCTTCTGGACTTTATAAAGTCCGAGAAGAATATTGCTGACCCATTGACTAAGGGTCTTTCTAAGAGTGGTCCTAAATTCATCGAGGGAGATGGGGTTAAGCCCATAGTAGAGTTCACCAACAGCGGGAACCCAACCTACTTGATTGGAAGTTGAATCCATGAAAGAGGTTCAATGTGGTCAGAACAAGCTGGACTGGTGATACTCGTGTGGAGCATCGACCCGGCTATATTTATATCCTATATGTAGTATTGTAGCTACTACCCCATCTCTATGGTGATGATGCTCTTGTAATACAACTAGGTAAGGATGAGTTTAACTCTTAATAAGTCTAACACATGTAGTGTAGAGTGTATACAATCCAACTGCAGTACATTTGACTTACCTACGTGAGAAAAATCGTGGTGGTCGCGGTTGGGGAGCAGGGCTGACCCTAAAAACTCTCATGAGTTGGTTATTGTGAACATGGCCTTTAACGTTCAACCGTTCGCTCAATAGATGAAAATTTATGTACCTTTCATCAATATCTGGTTAAAGAGGCCTAATGTTGGCCCAAAAGCCTATCACTCTAGTTTTGATGATGATTAACTCGAGTAGTTATAGTACTAATGATCTTGTGTTTGATAAGCTTCAGATATAAATCAAGATCATTACTGATGTTTAGCTTCTACAATAAACTCGAAGTCAAGATTCGAAGCTAGCACTGTTGATTCAAGAGCTCGCGCGTCAAGATCGCATCAAGTATTCGAATGGAGTCAAGCTCTTTGGATCGTGTTTGGATCGAGTCGTCTTGGAGAAGAAGATCGATAAGAAGACTTGTATCTAGGTTTGTTAGATGTTTTATTTAAATTTGTATAAGGATAGAATAGTTTTGAATTGCTCAAGTATATACACAAACAAGTTTATAGTTTGGTTTTCGGTTAACTGTTTTACTTTCAAAAGTTTACACTTACATGATTTACATCTCGATAGAATGAGTTTCATGATTTATATATGTATTAGATTCTTTCTACACATATTAGACTTTATATGGTTTATAGAAACTTACTTCTATGTGTTTTGGTTTATCATGAATATTTTTAAGTTTCGATATATTAAGTGTACATCCTTTAGTTTCATGAATAGATTTCATCAAAAGAAGTTTACATGGTTTATATATATATTGGATTTCGTCCATATACATGATGGTTCATATATATATTTAGAAAAAATTTATTTTGATGAGTTTAGTTCATGTGTTAAAGTTTTGTATTTATCGAAACTTATTTTGGAGCTTATTGTCAAAAAACAAGTATATTTCATTACTATGTGTATTGAGTCATTTCCATACAAACTATACTTCAAATATGTTTCAATACCTTATTTTTGTATCTGTACAAGTTTTTAAATAATCAGTTTTTCATTTAGAAGTTGATTTTTTAAAATACCGATTTTGGTATAAGCCTTAATTTTTTTACCTCAAAAATAGTTTACATGTTGTACTATGTGTTGATTTTTGATCACACATATTGTAATTCAATTTATTTATATGAACTTATTTTTGTGAACTTATAAGAATTTATTGGATGTTTTTATAAGTTTTTTAGTTGGTTGTTAACCCTTAAAAATCCAGTATTTGGGCTGCTTGCAGTCGACCAACCGGTCGACCGACGTGCACAATGTGCACAAGCCCATATTGGTCGACCGGGTCGGTCGACCGACTGAGAGACAGTTTGTTTCTGTTGTCGCGGTCGACCGACAGAGCTGGCTTGGGCGCGGTCTACCGGGCGGCCGATCGGCGACCCCAACGGTCAGAAATCTTACCGTTGGCCAGTCGACCGGGTGGTCAACTGACAGGCCAATCTGGCCTGGGTTCTGCCTCTAGCTGCTAGTTTTGGTTGGCCTATATAAAGGGGTTTTCTTGGCCAGTTTTCAATAAGATTTTTAACAAGTTTTCAATAGCTATTTTGCTTACTTTCTGAAGAGTTTTAAACAAGTTTTTAGTGCGAAAATTCTTTGTCTTTATTTAGTTTCAAAGTTTTGGAAAATTAAAAAAAATCAAGTTTTGGGAATTCTAGTTTTGTTCTTCAATTTTCTCATCCATTAAGAAATTTTTTCAAAGAGTTTCTTTGTGTTTTTTTCAAAAACTTTGTGCACTCACATACTTGAGTTTTTCATTACAAATCTATCCTCTAGGATCTTGTTTGTGAGAGGTGCTTTGTTTGTGGTCTTTTGAGATCACCAAGTCTTTGTTTGTGATCTAAGTGATTACCAAGTTGTAATTTTTTACTTTGTGTTTGACTTTGTGCCTACCCTCTTGTGTAGAGGCGTGAGAGTTAGAATTGTGTACTCCTTGTTTGTAGACGGTTGTAATTCCTCGGTGAACGTCCCTTGTGGAAGGTCCTTGGTGGACATAGTGAAAATCCTTCTGTGTGAAGGTGGAAACGTAGAGTAGTGGGTCGAATATCGAAACATATCTTGGTGTTTGTGTTTGGATCTTTTCTCTCTCAACTCTATCTCTTTATATCTTGCATAATTATTATTGCTCATCCCTATACATACTTGATATTATTTATGTGCTCACACTAGTATTCAACCAAGAAAGATATTGAAGCACCTCAACTCATAATTTAGAAGAATCGTGAGAAGAAGTTTCAGAGCCCTTCACGAGGAATTCAGACTCACTTTTGGTTAAACATTGTGTTAGTGTAAAAAAGTTAATTCCGCATTATTTGTCATTAAATTAGCACTCCACCTATTCACCCCCCTCTAGGTGTTTTTTTTTTTTTGTCTTCTTGAAACTCAAGTTTTGTGGGGCTATTGGATGTGTTTTGAATTTGGAGGGAAAACTTGAGTTTTTCTATTTGGTTTTGATTTTAGTCCCACAATGGATAAGAGAGGAGGTTGAGTAGTATATATACTCTCCCATGCCTATTGTTATGAGTGTTAGGCCATAGGTCACATCCCCCACGCTCGCGCATAAGCCAACTGAACTAGGTCGGGCCCAGTTCGGGTGGCGGTGGCGCGCGCCCACGACCTACAGACACGAATGCAATTCGATTCAAGGGGGTCTTGAACCTGAAACTTTTTTGGTTTTATCTATTTAAATTTTATTTAAATCCTGTTTTGATATTTTCGGGATTTTCTATTCGGTTTAACCATTCTTCGGATCTGCTCGTGAACTGCATGATCATATGCAGATTTGGAGCGGGACTGTTACAAATGCTGGACTACTCGAGAAGGCATAAAATTCTACTAGTTCAGTTCATTCAGTTACATGCAAAAAAACAGCTACAACTATTTGTCTCCCTCCTCTATATTCCTTTATTACAAAAATTCTGGTGGACAATTCTGGTTCGCCTTTTGGTGATTTCTCAAAGTTTTTCTTTACTTTTAGGCAACAAATCTCTGTCTGAGAAGAGGTCTAACTCATCGTCCTTAGCTGTGTGCTGATGATCTACCGAGAGAGTTTTTACCGTTATGAGAGGAGGTCATTTCATGGTCTAGAAGGGACCGACCGTGTTTCTTTTAGGGCAGTGCTTCTGCACAACCACACCACCTCACGCCAGCAACTTTAATTTTTTTTAATTCTTTTATTTAGTTGCATGATTAGGACAAGCATGTTATTAATTTAAAGGTTATGATTTAATCTGTTGCATGTTTTAAAATATAAATAATATTGCTATATATCTTACACCGCCAACCTCATTACAGATATCAAGACTTAATTTTTATTTGATTGAAGAATTCATGATACTGCACACCTCAAAAGAAGGTAATGGTCGGTTCATCCACCTCTATTGGAGTTTCTTTTTATTTTTTTTTGAGAAAAAGCTCTCGATTAACCGTCAGCTTATACACACACCCTATTCATATATGTCACACTTCATAAATTCAAATCGTTGTTTATTAGAGAGCAAAACCCAATAACTTATATAAGAGCACCATATCTTTTTACTATGCAACAAAGATACATGAAAAAAATTACTAGCTTATGAATTTAACAAAGTAATAAAAACATGAATTTGCACGGAAACAGAGGCGGTGTGGACTCTGACCTTGGCAGAAAGTCAGGACTCACACGCTATGGAAATGCGGGCCTCTTCTTTAGACCACTGTTTGGGACCCTCGTTTGGGCGTTTTATTTGGGTCACGTGACCCCCAGGCTGTATCTTTGTTTTATGTCTTTTTTCTGTATTTTCTTGTTGTATATATATTTTTTTAAACTCTTATGACTTATGAGTGACGCGCGGGGAAGTATTTACACTGTTTCTCTCCAAACAAATAAACATGGGTTGGGGTTAGGTTCGAGCTGGGTCGATTTGGCATTTGAGTTGTTCGATCCACTCGAGTTGAATTCGGGGGAGCTCCGATCGCGCGTAAGCCCCAAGTTATTTTGAACCAGAACTCACCCAAAGGCCAAGTTGACACGTAGCTTGTCGGGTCAGGCTTTAAGCCCATGTAAACTAGACCCGATCCAATATATCTAAAAAGGAGAGAAGCCAAAGCAGCCAGAATCAAGAGAAATCAAAGCACGAAAAATTAGGGTTTCGTCTTCCCCCAATTCTAAGGTATACAGTGTTCATCCTCTCTTTTGATTCCGTTTGTTTCTTTCATCTTATTGAAGAAACCATGATAATTTTTTCATAGATCTATTGAATCTTCCTGTAGAACAGCGATAATTTCTGTCCATTTGCGACCTAGGTGTTTTTATTCTTTCATGATCGTAGATCGTTGTAGTAATTAAAGCTGAGTACTTTTTCAGAACGTTGGAAGATTTATTTTGTTGGTTCATATGCTGATCTGTTTGTAGGGACCTTTAAGACATCGATTTATTTCTTTTTATCGGTAACTTATGGGATTTTATGACAGATAGACCTCCAGATCAAGATGTGCGATTAGATCAAGTAATAGTTTTTCTTTCTGATCGAAACCCTCAAGAAATTTTGTGATATTATTCATACTTTCTCAGCTTTTCTATTTTATAAGTTTTTTTTCCATTTCTTGAAATTTTAAAGTTTAATTGATATTCTTTTATCGTCAGGCACATTGAGAGAGAACGTTTGCTGTAATTTTTATATATGCTGCAAATTTCTTGATGACTTTAAAATGAGTAAAAAAAAAAAAGATCAATCTGTTGATCTAGATCCGGAATTGATAAAGAATAGAAAAGAAGCATAGGATCTTTTAAGAAATTTTATTCGTATAGTTATTATTATTTTAGTTCAAAATTGCAGAAAACTAAGCAAATTTATCATTCCTGACCAAAAGCAGGCCATCAAAAGATTTTCTGTCATGTTCATTTTCTTTGCTCATACTCAGAATTGTTCTCAGAACTACTGAAATATTTCTTTAACTCAGTCGTTATTTTCCTCATACAATGGTCAATTAAATTTTTTCAACATTTAAATTCATTTATAGAGTTTTAAAACAGGAAGCATTTCTGATTAGTTACGTGCTTATAATATTCTTATCTCTTGTTGAGTTTGTGATCTTTCTTGTTTTTGCCTTCCCTATTCTTGTTTAAACTTTCAATTGCAAATTATTTGAAATTCTTTCTTAACTTGTGCTAAAATTTTGAAATATTTCCTGATTCTGACTTTTAACCTTTAGCCAATTATTCGGGAGCACCGAGCTTTGTGCTATGTATTAATTTCATGTTTGCCTTAACAAAAAGAAAACTCTCAGAGCCCTGATCTACAACTGTTATGCCTACAGAAATCCAAGACTACTTTGAGTAAAGATGTCTCCAGCTGAGTCATCCCGGGAGGAAAATGTTTACATGGCAAAGCTTGCAGAGCAAGCTGAGGGCGGTACGAGGAGATGGTTGAGAGTTCATGGAGAAGGTGGCAAAGACAGTGGATGTCGAAGAGCTGACCGTGGAAGAAAGGAACTTCTCTCTGTGGCCTACAAGAATGTGATTGGCGCCCGTCGTGCCTCTTGGAGGATCATCTCATCCATTGAGCAAAAGGAGGAGAGCCGAGGAATGAGGATCATGTGTCCATGATCAAGGAATACCGGGCAAGATTGAGGCTGAGCTCAGCAAGATCTGTGATGGTATCTTGAAGTTGCTTGACTCTCACCTTATCCCTTCCTCCACTGCTGCTGAATCCAAGGTGTTCTATCTCAAGTGAAGGGAGACTACCACAGGTTGTGATAGAGGTTTACGAGGAAGGATTTTGGATTTAAAAGTAGAAGAAGAATATTGTTTTAACTAACGAGTAACTGTGAACAGGTACCTTGCAGAGTTTAAGACTGGGGCAGAGAGGAAGGAGGCTGCTGAGGCCACGTTATTGGCATACAAGTCGCACAGGTGGATCCTTTGTTTCATGGATTTTATATTCCGCAGTCAGCAGTTCTTTATAATTTAAGACCTATATTATGGTTTGTTTTTGATATAGAAGTATGATACATCATGTTTGCAACGGTACTTCACGAGTTCATTACATGTTGATTTTTTCTGTGCTTTTCTTAGCTTCTTTCAATGCATGCAACTCAAACCACACTTTTTTTGTTGACATCAGCTAAGCACATTATTTTACCATTATGTATAGGATATTCTCTGGCTGAATTGGCTCCGACCCATCCTATCCCGGCTTGGCCTGGCACTTAACTTCTCAGTGTTTCTATTATGAGATCCTCAACTCGCCTGACCGTGCTTGCAATCTTGCAAACAGGTTTGCTTCTGTAATTTTATTTGTTTTAAGTGGTACATTGTAGACTATTTTTAAGTGTGATGTCTCCTAAACAGCACTTTTTTCTTTCTATAATATGGTTATAGAATTATGGCATATTGCTCGATAGGAATGAGTGGAGAAAGCTGATTCATGTGCCCGATCCGGCGTAATCTCTTTTGGTTCATGTAGCCTACCCCAAATACTTGGGACAAATGGCTTAGTTGTTGTTGTTGTTGTTG
>JAVJIF010011722.1:0-57914 GCA_038442645.1 Agave tequilana | reverse complement strand
TACAAACCACTCTCATTCCCAATATTATCTCTAACAACAATCTTTTTTTTTTTTTTTTTTTTTTTTTTTGCATAGTTGATTATAAAAACAATCTTAATTTATGAGAGGGTTAGTAAATTAGATGCATTTGAGACTTGCATCAGATCAAAGTGAAAAATAGCTAGTTGAGTAAATAAATCTAGCAGATATTTTCTCTTTTGAATCATATGTCGTTTGTGAGCTAATTACCCCATCCCATCACACTTTATTGGGTGAACTAACACTAGGGGTGCATATGGAACAGATACGGATCGGATATTGTCGTTATCATATCTGTATCGTATCCAAGACCGGCCGACTGTCCGGACCCTGCCAGGGGCATTTATTCGCATCGGTCAAAATCGGATATCAGATACGAATCGAATATTAGCGAATTGGATACGGATATGAATAATATACAAATTATGATATTATTAATTGAATAATATACAGAATCAATAATATACAAAATAATTACAGACAAAATTAGAACCAAAAACACAAGATCATCACCAAATAAAATTCGCATACCCATGTTTTTCAAGTGTATGTTGTGAATTACATAGATTCAAGTACATAATTAAAATAAAGATAGCTATACTATATATGGCTGCAATTTGATTAGACACGGATTGAATATTGTCTTTATCATTTCTGTATCCGCACCAACCTTCGAATATGAATACAGATACGAATATTGAGGGATGTTAAAAATGATATCCTTATCCGCTTGGAATGCAGATTTGGATGCGGATATCCGCAGATAATTCGTATCTGATTGCACCCCTAACTAACATTGTTTTGTTCACATTAGCCGAAATGTGCTTTTAAAGTCGACATGATTTATTTGATATTTCATTTACATCTGGTTTCTTTCACATAAATCTTTTAATAATTTTGTTCCTTTTGATATATTTAAGAAAAATAAAAAAGAAAAACTAATAGGAGGATTTAGCTACAACTCCCTATGTCAAATCGTAATTAGAAAAAAAAAAACTTAACTTCATAATTTAGTTCACTACAACCGCCTCTTTTTTTTAAGCCAACCAAGTGCGCCAGGTGTCAAGCACAAAAGCGCTCTTCAGGGACGAAAGGCACAAATGTCCCGCAATAATCGCTTTAAGAATGTGAACTGCTGGTATATAGAAAAGTACAATCATGATCGCAGTCCTCACAAAAAATTGAGAGAGAGGTGGAGAGTTTTCTCTTGAGAGAGGGAGGGCAGAATTAATATTTTGAAATTTTAATTTGACTTAAGTTGTGAAGGATAGTTTAGGAAAATGAGGGGGAGTGTTAGAAATTTTGTGGATATATTAAGTACATAAGTGTATTAAGCAATTCTGTGAGTGTGAATAGTCGCACTCTTTGCATACTAATCCTTATATATTTTATCTAATCTCAAAATTACCCCTCATTTCTTTAAAAATTTCAATCACTCTTTCTTCCTCTCTATCTCCCTCTCCAATTCATGATTTTCTTGAATTTATTGCAGATTTGTTTGATTTGATTTTCATAGATTGTATTTAGGTTTAGATAGTTGTTAAATTATAATAAGAACTCAAAAAATTAAATTTATATCGATCAAAATCAGAATTTTGAGTAATTTTGACGTGAGTTCGACAGATGTTCGGCCAGTGTTCGGCCACTGGCCGAACATTTTGTATCTGTTCGGACAAATCTAGACGAACAAATACTGAATGTTCGGCCAATACAATTCGTTCAGTTGTGACCGAACAGTACAATTAAATTCAAGAAAAATTAGGTTGGGCTAATTTCTCTGATAAAGAATCTAAGTTTAAGCAAATACTGCTAAATGAACAGCAAACACACAGTCTAGCGTTTCAGTGATAAGCAGTCATAGCAGGGCTGGAGACAAGGGAAATGAAATGGAGACAAGGGAGGGAGATGATGTTAGCATCTGCAACTGCCTCTCGAGCTACATCACATTCTACTGCATTCCCTGAAGATTCGCTCTCTGCCTCTCGTTCTCAACTGAGAGATCGAGTTTCTTGACATAGAGAATCTGTTCATTGTTGTCGAACTGATTCCTATTGCTGAGGAGTCTTAGGTTTGGATGATCTGAAATTCTTTTAGGATTTGGATGAAAGTGCCTAATAAAAAAGATTATTGTGTTGAGGGAAAAGAATTGTTGGGTGTATGTATTAATCAATGAGTGTATTAATTAATAAGTTTGTTCATTAATTAATGAGTGTGTTAATCAATAGTTCTGTGCATTAACCAATATGAATGACAAAATTATAATTTTATGTTAATTAAAAGTATTTTAGCTTAATATTGAAAGATTATAATAATTTATTAAATTATTTTAAATTTTTGTGCCTGTCTTAATCAAATTCTGTGTGTGACAGTATCTGTGCCCCAATAAAAGGGAAAAAAAAAGAGGAGAGAACCTCTGCTTTGATGCCTTTTTAAACGCCACAGAGCCCACAAAAATTGAAGACAGAGAGAGAAGCAAAAGAGCCAACAACAATGGCGACCACTTCCTCTCTATCCATTCCAAAAATCCCAAACAATCTCCCTCAGCTCCCAAACCCAGCAACAAACGATCAGATTCTCTCTCTCTCTCTCTCTCTCTCTCTCTCTCTCTCTCTCTCTCTCCAGAGTACCCGATTCAGGGAACGAGGATTCAACTTCTGCATCTTCATCTTCTTCCTCTTTTGAGTCGATTTCTTTGAAAAGGAGGAAGTTATTTGAAGTGAGTATTGGGCTTTTTGCATCCTTAGTTGGGATCTCTGACGCCAAGGCAACGAGGATCGAGTACCATGCCGCTATTGGTGAGCCTCTCTGTGATATGAACAGCTTCGCGAAGTCTGGGCTTGGGTACTGTGATGTGGCTGTTGGGACTGGAGTGCAGCCATTGCCTGGTGAACTCATAAATGTGAGATTTTTTTTTTTTTTTTTTTCAGTTTAATTTGTGTTGGTGAAGTTACTCAATTTGGGTTGTTTAGCAAATTTTAGTAGTGATTTGTCGGTGTGGGATTTCTTGCATTTTTCTATTTTTACTAGGATGATATCAGTTTTTACATAATGCATTCATTGAAATCATTGGTTAGTAATTGGATGTAGGAGAGCAGAGCCTAGAAATCAGGTTCAACCAAGACTCAGAAGCAAGCCCCGATCGATAGGGAAAATTCACTGGAGGCAGCGGTTGACCGCCCGGTCAACTACCTGGCAGAAACCTAAAGAAGAAATTCAAGTCCTAGTTGACCGGTCGACCGAGCAGGAGCAGACGCAAGACCAGAGAGCTTATTCTCAAAGCTTATCGACCGCTCGGTCGATCGGCCATGCTGAGCAGAGCCAGCGGTTGACTGCCCGATGAATTTCTACTAGATTCTGAATTTAATTAAAATTTTGTTTTTGGGTCTAGTTAGGACTCTTTTAATTTTTTTTGTTTTCTTTTAAAAATAGGTTATAGTTTGAAGGACAACACCATCAAAAGAGACTCTCGAGATTGATGATTGAAATCTAGACAATGGTACGTATCGAAACGGATATGATCATCAATTATATCAACCACCTCCACATCGACTACCACCACACCGACCACCACTACATCATTCGCCACCAAGGTATCCTCTATAACATTCTCAATTTAATAAAATTTTCTATGAAGAGGAATTATTTATCTATCAGTGCAATAAGTTTGAGGACGATTATGGAAGGCGAAAGAGTTCGCTAATCCTAATCCTAATAGGAGAAGCGGATTTCTGAATCCTAATAGGAGGGACATGTTTCTTAATTAGATCCGTGACAAAGGAGCAGGATATTCAAATCTTAATGAGTTTTAAAATTCTATTTCTTTCTTTATGAGACTCTTGATGTTGAATCAACCTTACTTTGAATTGAGAAAATTGATAAGTTGTTTGACATGGATTATATATCCATGAAAGATCATGTCGAGTTTGTGGCCTATAAGCTTAAAGGAATGGCAACGACATGGTGGAATCAATTGCAAGACATCTATATGTACCAAGGAAAACCACCCATAAGAACTTAGAGGCGGATGAAAAGACTTTTACAAGCCTATTGTCTTACTTTAGAGGAAGAAGAGATGGAGATTCGACCCCAACCTTTCATAAAATTTTATCAGACGAACGAGACAACAGAACCACAACCGCAATCACCAATTGAAGAACAGTCAACCAAGAGAGATTCATCATCTACTGACATACTGACAACCAACAATCAACCTATGTCACTGATCCAAGAGCCTGCAAAAGAAGAGAAGCCAATACTCGTACTCGTATGCAATCAACGCGACTTCTTTATGGAGTCAACAAAAGTAAAGTAAAGTATTGTTTTAGAAGAAGTTTCTATAACTGTTGAAATTCCCGAGGAGATCGATAAATCACTGGATGGGTGCAAAGAAGTTGGACACGACAAACTTTTTGAAGTATTACCACCAGTAAAAAGATATCCCGCATTATGGTACGGTTTATTCTTCGTGATTTCGAAAATCCTTTCTTGCATAACATGTCTTCTCAAGACTACAGCATTCAACGTTTTCTTGATTGGAACTGGAGAACGAGTTCTTTTGAAGAGAGAGTGACTGGAGCAGAGACAAGAAATCAAGTTCGACAAGGCTCAAAAGCAAGCCCGGTCGATCACCCGATCGACCGAAAAAATCCACTGAAGGTAGGATTGACTGCCTGGTTGACCGCCTAACAGAAACCCGAAGGAGGAGTTCAAGTCTCAGTCGATCAATTGACCGCCCGGTCGACCGAGCAGGAGCAGACGCAAGACCAGAGAGCTTATTCTCAAAGCCGGTTGACCACCCAGTCGACTGGCCACGCTGAGCCAAGCCAGTGGTCGACTGCCCGATGAATTTCTGCTGGATTCTGAGTTTAATTAGAATTTTGTTTTTGAATTTAATTAGGACTCTTTTAATTCTTTTTATTTTCTTCTAGAAATAGGTTATAGTTTTCTAGTAGGAGTAGCACTCTTTGTAAGCTTATATAAAGGCCTTTGTATCTTTTATTTTGTAATCATATTTTATCAAGAAATATTCAATTAAAAATGAGTTTATCTCTTATTGCTCGTGGATTCGAGTTGCTTATCTTGGCTCATGGATTCGAGTTGCAGTATTTGTGGATTCGAATACTTCTTCTACCTGAAAGTTCTTCAGGACTCGTAGGCGTTAGAACGAGTTTTAGCCGGCGTCGTTCGTCTTCCCCACTTCCCGCGTCAGTAACTAAAGTAATTGTATATTTGGTGATATGATAATTTCTTATTATAAAATTCCCACAAAAAGTTTTGAAAAAAGATAATAGTTTTATACAATACATTGACCGTCAGGCATTTGAGAATTTTGCTTGAAAACCCAGCAAAGGACTTGATCAAACTTTGGAACTTCACCTTTGGTTCAGCTCTAGTCATATGTTATCAAACCGATTAGCTAATTTCGGTAAAGATGCTTGTTAGTTGATACTTTCTTATCACAGTTTATTGAAATGCAACCTGCGTCTAATCTACAGGTCCACTATACTGCAAGGTTTTCTGATGGAGGAGTTTTTGTTAGCAGCTATAAGCGTGGGAGACCACTAACTATGTGCATTGGCTTGGGCAAGGTACTTTCTTAGCAGAAAGAATGTTCAATTTGCACCATGTCATTATGATATAACATTCGTAGCAGTGGAAAATAAATATTTTACAATTGAATATGTAGTGCATTAAACTAACAGCTACCCAGCTGAATCCCTACAAGTGCTTAATGCGAATTACTTTTTATAAATATGATGATACATTCCAGAAAGAAAACAAAAAATAGAAATAGGAGACAGGTTTCATTGTACTACTTAGGGTGTGATAAGAATGAGCATGCATATTTCATTATTCCTCGAAATAAGCTGAGAACATGCATTACACCTTACAGTGTGTCATGTAGATAAGTACATTTTGTATTAATGATGTTTTTACCAATCCAATGTCCCCAAAGTCTGAGCTGATACTGTATCAGGGTATGGTATAACTAATACTAATATGACTATATAGCTGTCATTAAGGTAGCTTCCATTGTATCTATTAGTTACTCACTGATTAATCATTATGTTTTATACATTTATGATACATGCAGTTGGTGCATTTTTGATTATTATGTTTGTATAAGTGCATGTATATAAAGAATGAGCAGTTTGACATTTGGTGAGAAATATAGTTATTGATTTTGTTCAAGTGTACATTCGGAAAGTGTAAATGGATTCCCATATTGAGAAGCTCAATAACTTATATGTTCGACATTATTAATGAATGGACTTTAAATAATATGTTAAAAGGCACCATTTGAGGCTCTCTCTCTCTCTCTCTCTCTCTCTCTCTGTGTGAGTGCGCGCGCGCGTGCGTGCGTGTGTTTTTAGTTCAAGATGAACAACATATAGCATCCATTCGAGTGTTCCAACATGGTCTTGTGATTGGGTATTTTTGCACAGGGGATTATAAGCCCTAGAATGGAAGGGGAGCACATCTTAGTTTAAGGCGGTTCTTGGTTTTCTGCACAAACTCAAAGGGGCTTTGTTTAACTAACGCTTTGATATAAGCTCTATTTGGTTGTCGTAATTGGCCGTAATTCGTAAGTTGTAATTGATAAAGTCTTTTACAGTTGTAAATGAGTTACATGGATATAAGCTTTATGGTGTTTGGTTGGTAATATAAAGTTGTAAGTGGAAAAGTGTACTGTGCTTTACGGTGTTTGGTTGTCGTAATGTGTAAGTCGTAAGTGAAAAAGTTGATCACAAAATTAACTATTTGGTGATTTAAAAAGTTTTAATATTGCAAATAAATATTAAAAATGCTAAATATTAAAAAATTTAATATTAACATAAAAAATAATAAAAATTTGCATGACCACAAAATTAACTATAACTGGGCTGTAAGTGAGTGGTAATTAGGTTGCAAGTGAGTGGCAATTAGATTGTGTAAGTATTTTACGAATTACGGTCCAAACAAACGCCATAGTTGTAACTGAGTTGTAAGTCATTTACGAATTACGAACTTTTACGCGAAACAAACGGCCCCATAATGTACTCCAAGGGAGTTGAGATTGTCAAATATGACTGTAAAGAATAAAAAAAAGAAAAATCTCTGAAATGTGTCAAACTACCAATGGTTGACCATTGCAAATGTACAACATGTGAGACATGCCGGAGCCATAGCAGCACAAGTTAAAAAGAAAAGAAACAAGAAAGTACACATCAGAGATGCTGGGTCTATGTTTAGCATTTTACCTTAAATAACTACAAAAAAGGCCCTCTAAATATATCGAACATTGTCGCAAACATATCCAAAGCACGTGAACATATGACGGGCATCATCTTGTGTTAAATCTGGTGTTGGACTGAACTTTGGTGTTTCTTGGCGAAGTTTTAAAAGTTTGACGATCTAAATCATTTATATTTAGTTCCTTTTTCTACTTTTACTGTAATAAAAATATTTTCTAATTACTTGACTTGTGTATCTTTTGTGCGTGCACGAGCATGTGTGTGCATTTGTCTGTTATGTATAATAAAAGGCCAAGTGAACGTTTGACTTATTCTCAGAATGTTGATACTGACATTCCTGCTTATAAAATGAAGAGAACCACAATGAGAAATTCTTATTGGAGAATGCTTATAATGCTTCTAAAATATCTGTATTAAACTATCACAGTGCAAATTCTTACTTCTCAATGTTTTCCACTGACGTTGACGGTGCCAGGTCTTACCGGGATTGGATGGGGGCATTCTTGGTGGTGGTGGTGTACCTCAATGCTTGTTGGTAATATTGTACTAAGGATAACTTTGAAGTTTCTACATTCTATTAGGTGTACATTTGTGTAGGTCTCTTGCATAAGTTGTTGGGAAAAATGAAGAATTAAAATATGAACTTTTAAGCTGAATTAAGGCGAGATCCGTTGATAGAATCAATCGGATAATGGTTGGAGTGTTTTCTCCTTCCATTGAGGATGAACGTGATATATTTATATGTTTAATTCAGTTTCTGAATGAATGAGATATTCAAGTCTAAAGTTTATCTAATTCAAAATCTAAAGGGGACTAAAAGTAGCTAAAAGCTTTTAGTCCCACATTGGATATGGGATGAACAATTGAAGTGTATAAATAGAGAAAAATGGAAACAAAGGGCGTCCCCTTTTGGTACTTGGAGTTTTCGGGCGGGATTGGGAGAAACCATGCTCACACCCCCGCGCACCGGGGTCGGGGCTCGGGGCTCAGGCCCGAGCCTGGGCATGGGTGAGGGTGTGGGTGCAACCCGGCCTGGTTTTTTTTGAACCGGACCCGAGACCCGACCCGCTCTGCTACCTTCCCGCTGCGCTACAACAGTTGCAACGGTTCATACAGGAACCGTCGCAACTGTCCCTGGATGGTTCTGTCCTCCAACGGGTTCCTATAGCGCTCCTCTCTGTGGATTAAAACACAGCGAAAGCAAAAACATCTTCTTTTCCTCCTTACAGAATTCAAAGTTAAGAGTCAGTGTGAAATTCAGATTTTTGTAAGAAAAATCTGAAGAGATTTGTTTTGAAAGAAGGCTTAGAAAATTTAACAGATTCTTAAATATAATTGTTGTCTGGATCTCTGTCTTTCTAAGACATTAATTCTTCTCTCCCTCCTTTGTCTCCAGTGAATAATCCTTCAAAATTAAGACAAATATTCTTTCTAAAATTTGTCTTCGTCCTGCTGCATTGAAATCCTGTGAAGGTACTGATTAACTACGGTTTGACCGTACGGTGATTTGGTAGTGTTATCCAAATACCGTGAAGGAGTGTTGTATATTGGAAGATCAGTGCTCAGTAACCCGTTAGCACCGAAGCGGACGACGTAATTGTCTTAAGGAGATCCGCTACTTGTGTACCTCACTCTAATTGTTGTATAAGTAAACTAACATTCTTTATACAAGGGTTATACTGAATATTTATGCTCATAAATATTATAGTATATTGAGATTGATTAATACTAGTCTAATTGGTGTTTAATCAAGGAAGGTAATTGAAAGGTGATTCTGTAATTAAGGGCGTTCTGCTGAACGGAAAACCTCCCGCCTGATATTCAACGACCTGGCCAATTAGATCAGTGACATTGATTAGTTGTCAGATCGATTCCTGCACCTAACATAAGTTTCATAGTTCTTCCGCAATGTTTGTCGGGGGGAAGCGTAAGCTTATGATTCCTTCACTGTTGGCATATGGACCTGAGCCAGCAGGATGCTTTTCAGGTAATAAGTTGATCGTCACCCTTAAATGCAACTGCTGCCTTTGCTTACCAATGTTAATCCTTAAGCAAATTTGAAATTCTTTTGTTTATACATGGTGAATCCAGACATTATTTGTTTCAGACAGTTTACAAAAGGATTGGTAGATGCTGGATACTTATATCTTGAAGTTCATGTAACATTTTCTGTCGTCAGACCAACTTTTACTGTATTATGGCATATATTGCACAAATTCAATCAATAGTTGAACAGAAAATTCTCCATTATAATCTTAGAGATGATCTGCTCACGTAACTGTGCAATTAAGGTTAAGTTGCCAGGTGACCTTATAATCCTTCATCCTGGTTAAGGCTGACAGTTAACTTGCAATCCTATACTTCAATTTCTGTGTGCTCCTGAATACCTGTGCTTGGTAGTTATCCGTGTGCGTGCATGAATATTTATTATACAGGTTATTGCCTTGCAGTTTACTGAAGCATGATGTGATATAAATTGCATATCAAACTGCCGTTAAAGCTCCTTGAGCTCATACCATTCACCTATAAGATTTGTCTATATGGATATACAAGTAGAATCTGATAACAGGAAATAAGAAGCATAAAGTTAGAGCCATGGGAGCAATTTAAGCTCAAGTTATCAACCCTTTCTGTAACTAAAAAATTGAATTGCCCCTAGGGATCAGGTGCAGCTGCCTGTTCAAAAGTTAGTTTTTTTTTTACTTCATGCTTGTGCTTCTACTAATATCTAGAGGCCAAGAGATAGATGGTATATGTAACAATTCTTACAACCCCGTTATATTATATAACTTCATCCTTGAATGGTACATGTAAAAGAAAAAAAAATGAGCATTCTAATTTGTTTAAGCTCTAGATTTGTATATTTGCATTTTCTCGGTCATAGCACTTCCTACAATCCACAAAAAACTGAATTCTTCCCATAATATGGAACTTGGTAATTCTGTCATAATTGCATTGGTATTTATTTTAAACCCCTTCTGCCAAGGAAGTTAAAATTTCTGTTCATCTTGCGCCCGCGGCTCTTGGATTGGGAAAAGGACCAAATGAGGACTGCCGGGATTGGAGAGTTCTACTCAGTGAAATGAGCTAAAACCCCAAAATCGATTAACTTTTTCAGTAACCAAAGATTTCAGTGATGTGTGAAACATTGTTGCTTTATAAATTAAGCACAACACTAATCTTTGAAAACAGAATTTTTATAAATATAAATCAGGCACAAGACTAATCTTTGAAGATGGGATTTTTCGCAGGTGACTGCTACATTCCTGCCAATGCAACTCTTCTCTATGACATGCTCTTTGTTGAGGTTTACAAGTGAGCAAGGTTCATGGGTCATGAACTCAAAGGCCAGGTGGTTAAAGAGAGCGAAATGAAGACGTGTGGTGAGAGACACAGTTTTTTCTCTCCTAAAACAGTACCCTGAATTTTTCGTATTGGACTTGAAATTTTCCCAGTTACTCTGAACTAGGAAAGGATGGATGCTGAAATCAAACAATTTGGCTCGGATCTACAGGAAGTAATCAGAGGAATGCATGTTGTTCAAATGCTGCACAGTGTTTTCTTGCCATTTTTCAGACAGAAGCAGCAAATATGTGCAAAATCAGATGTGGGTTGAATAACGGAAGCAAATGGAAGAGCAGCGCACTTCTTATTTTTTTCACATTATAGATTCTAATTTTTCTAATAAATCGTGCTGTGTCTTTACATGCAAATTTGTTTCCCTATTTTTGATGTGATTTATATGAGCTTGAGGCAACCATTTTGCTGCTGTTTTGCATATATCAGCTGCAGTATGTATCATATTGTCCAACGTCTACAAAAACAACACTTCTGATTCTTATTATTATGAAAGTAAATAGAAGAGCTGAAGACAGAAGTTTGTTCTTCTTCTTCTTCTTTCTGTCTCTTCTTTGAAATTTACTCTTTTATTTACTCATCTAGATTTTGCTTCCAGTCATATTTGTCAAGCACCAAGGCAACTGATTATGTACATGAAAAGCAACATTTGAAGTGTTCTTGTAGGCAAAACAGGTGTAAATCAGTGGTAGGTCAGCTTGAGAAACTTAAATTTTTTTGGGTAAATCTTTTTTATTTCGACACGAGTGTGACGTTAGAACATGTGTCTCGCATTCAAATGTTCTTGATTTCGTAAGATCTGAGCAGAGAGATAGAAAAATTATACATAGTTAAACAAGTCTTGACCAAGTTTTTCATTGAATCTTTTGTTTTTCCTCAACATTAACAAATTAATTAATCAACCACCAGAATTTGTTATTATGCTCTCCATGTCTTGTAAGCAACCTATTGACATCAAAACATGAGGGGAATCCTCATGATGAGCCAAGCATACACTTAGCTGGCCTGGGCCATGAATTAATCAAATCAATTACACCAAGATCCAGCCTCATTGTCCTCCTCCACTCAAGATTGAGAAATTTTTTTTTAAAAAAAACCCCAAAGAATCAGGATTGAAAATCTTTTGATGTCTCTGTTGCTCCTTTTTCTATTCTTGTGTTTGTATGGAGCCAGGGTTTGCTTTTGGTATATTGATACTTGTGATTTTGGGTAGTTTTGTATCCAGAGATGTGAACAGAAGGTGCAGATACTAAGGGTATGTGGACAACCAATAACATAACATATCCCAAAATTCAAACAAGGACAAAGTAAAAGATAATTAAATTAGGTTTATTTTTATATTATTTCATCAAATTCTGAAAATTTTCATATCAATTTCTCTGATTATTGAAATCACAATAAATTGTTCCTCTAATTACATTAAACCATCAATAACTATAAATATTTCATTTTTCATTAATCACTTGCACTCATGTCTTCTCTATTTGCTTCTCAACAATGAAAAAAGATGGTAGAATCTATCATAAGTAAACTAGAATTGGAGATAAAAGATGACTATTGTCAAAGCCTACATTAATTTTATTTGAGAATTGATGGAATCATTCTAATTGACAATATTTTAATCCAGCTAGAGAGACTACTTTGATATAATTTTTATGATTTGAAATGAGAAACTAATACAAAAACATCAGCATTTCAAAGACTAACATGAGAATAAGCCTAATTATTAAGACCAATATAGAAAAAACTAGTTTATAAACCTTCCACTTCTCCAAGAAAACTACAAAGAAAAAACAGGAAAAAAAAAACAAGGCCAAAACCCCTTAAAATCTCTGCAACAATGCAAACTCTCTTCTCTTCCAAAATCCAAAATCTATTCAGTTCATCAGTACAATGAAACCATCATCAAACTATGTACTTTCTCTGCACTCATGACAAAAGCAACCACAGCTTTGCTTCGTTACGCAAGACCAATGATATCCAAACTTCGTTGGAACCCAAATTTTAACGCAGTCTCTTGAAAATATAGTCTTGAGACGCGACAAAGAGCTTCTTCTCTCCAATCACATGATGGAGCATGCATTGGGGTTCTCATCACTGAACATGTTGGTGAGCTGGTCCTCTTGCCTGCTGTAGGCCTGGCTGGGGATGGTGAAGGTCTCCACCTTCCTCACATACCCAGGGGGTGCCTTCTTGTCATAGGCCCCTGCAATGTAAGGGTGGGTGACCAAGTTGTAGGGCACATATGGCCATATCTCTGCCTTCTTCCCTGTGGACTCTGCCTTCTTCAGCACCTTGCTGGCCTCCACATACCCTGTCACGCTCACCTTCTGCTGCTTCCTGTTCACCTCCACCTTCTTCACTCCTAAAAATTTCAAAATCAAACAGAAGTTAAAATTAAGCAAAAGTACAAAATGGTCCCAGGTCTGATTCTCACACTGTTGTCGAACGAGGAGTTGGGCTCACGTAATATGCATGTTATGGCTCGTGCATTTGTATTTATTATTACCTTTCATGGAGGAGAGAGTGTTCTTGATCTTGAGCTCACAGCCCTCACAGTCCATTCTCACCTTGAGATCCACTGTTTGCAGCTGTTTCCTCTTCTTGTGCTTCTGACTGCTGCTGCTTAACAAGTCAGACAAGTACTCCAAGGTGCCTCCTATGCCCATGTTTTTGGTGTTTTTTTTTTTTTTTTTTTAAAGAGAGAGGAGAGGAGAAAGAGAGAGCTTTCTTCAAAGATTTGGAAGGCAACAAGAGCTTTGAAGTTTCAAAGAGAGGTGTATGAAGAGAGAAGAAGTGAGAGGGGGTGGGATTTATAGTGAAATCACTTTGGGAGGTGTAGAAAGCTTTGGGAGCTAGAGATACCTTTCTTAGCGCTGGCTTGTTTCTCTTTTTAGACTCCCAGTGCTTGCAACTTTGGGCCGTTTGTTTTGCTTAAAACTCTGTAATTCGTAAATGACTTGCTACCCAGTTATAATTACGGCGTTTGTTTGGACCGTAATTCGTAAAAGACTTACGTAACTTAACTAACACTCACTTGTAACCCAGTTACCACTCACTTACAACCCAGTTACAGTTAATTTTGTGGTCATACAAATTTGTAATATTTTTTTATATTAATATTAAAAAAATTTAATATTTAACTTTTTTAATATTTATTTGCAGTATTAAAACTTTTAAAATCACCAAATAGTTAATTTTGTGGTCAACTTTTTCACTTACGACTTATACATTACGACAACCAAACACCGTAAAGTACAATACACTTTCTCACTTTACAATTTTATATTACCAATCAAACACCGTAAAATTTACATACATGTAACTCATTTATAATTGTAAAAGACTTTATCAATTATAACTACGAATTACGACCAGTTACAACAACGAAACAGACCCTTTGTTTAGCCACAAAGACCTTTCTTATATGGAGAGAGAGAGAGAGGCCTTCGTAAAGCATGGGCCAAGCCATGGAGCTCTCTCACTCACAAAGGTGAAGGCTTTGAACTGTTCGGGGGGGGGGGGGGGATATTAAAAAAATTGGGCTGCTCTGTTGTGGGTCTGTTGTGGGAAATCCCAGAAGGCAGAAGCAGTGTGCTTGCATGACCTTTTCTTCGGATTCCAGCCCTTTCCAAATACCAAAAATAATAATTATATTTTTCTCTATAAATATGAATATATGTCCACAATTAAAATATATTCTCTAAATATGCATGTGCCTTTAAAAAATATTTAAGGGGTTTTCAGTACAGTATAAGTTTCTTGCAACTAGTATAATTTTCACATTAGACTTTTACAAACTAGATATTTGATATAAAACTCTTATAATAAGTTGAGGTTCAAGTCACTGGTAAACATCTCACATAAGTGGCAGGTTACTCCGTAGTTAATATTCCTTCTTATAAAGAGGAAAGTTTCAAGTTCAATCTTTGTGGTTGTAGAATAAGAGATCTAAATTTGATAATTAATGATAAGTATGTGTATATAAGCTGGAGGGTTGTTTCTCAAAAATGAACATCCAGACATACTCTAAAGAGACTCATAATAGTTTAAACGCGTATATTGTCATCAGATATCATATTTGCGAGTCTAATATCAAACTGTGATAACCATTAAGGACACGTATCATGTACAAGCATCTCTAGAGTTGAATAATAATTTCTCATCTTGGATTGTATTATGACTTGCTCCCTAATTGACTACAGATAAACAAAAAAAAAATCCAAGGGGTTCAAATTTAATAAATAAAATACTTTTCTTGACAATGGTAAGCTTGGCTTGTGTGTGAGAGTGGAGAAGCCCCAAGCTTTGGCTGCAAGAAAACTGCTCAAGGGCAAACAGTGAAAGGGTTTACTTAGGGGAGTGCAATGAGAGCAAGAAAGAGACTTCCAATGGGAAGAAAAATACTAAAATGTGGTGGTGATCCACTGTGAAAAGATAGCCGGGCTGGTGAGCAGAACCCAAGGCATGCCACGTGAACATGGCACCACGTGAGATGTGACAGATACTGACAGATACAACGACGCAGGAGACTAGTCGACTAATGAGAAGTCAGAAAAATTTTCAACTCTCTATTGTACAAAAATGTTTGAGTACTGAAATTTTATTAGTAGACTAATGAACTCTAAATTTCTCTTGTTTTAACCAATTTCGACTACTGAAATTTGATTAGTAAGGACACTGAATTTTGCCGATATTGTCAATATTGCCGACACTATAATATTGATGATGAGATAACACAAGCATTGTACAGAAAATGCAAATGTCAGCACAGTTCTTTTACCACACCATCACTTTGTGCATGTCTCACCTGCTCTCAAGTCTCAACCTAACCCTCCAACCCTCTTGTCTTTGTCACAGATCATCAGCTTATGGTTCAATCCCCAAGCTTTATAGGAGTAACATGCACGAAGCTAGGGACAAGGCATAGACAGCACTTACTGGCACAGTGTCCACCTTGTGACAGATCATATCATTTTGACATAAGTAAGCATTCATCCACTAAACAAAATCAAAATCAAAATCAAAACCAAAATCAAAATCAAATCAAATCACTAACCATGATTATTGGGTCGAGTTAGCAAAATTTGGACTATTTATCACTCCAATAATGTCAAGTCCCTAGTATAACAAAATATAAAGCATGCTGGAAGAATTTAGACAAGCTCTCATAGAGGGTGCTTAGTCTCACTGATGCCCTTCTCTGAAGAATCATTAACAAATGATGCAATCTCATGTTTAATCGCATCGTGCAACTGAATAATCCAGCATTTACACTATAAACGCGGTTTCATTAACTAAATCTTTGGACAATTTGCAAAGCTTTAGCATCTGCAATTAAAAATTTACAGCTAAACACGCTTACATTGACCATGATTATGGAATCCAATGCAACTCATCCCAGCTAAGTAGCAACAGAGACAGTGTGGGAATGATTAGAGATCACAGCCCTACTCCAACCATTCTCCACATCGAGAGAGAGAGAGAGAGAGAGAGAGAGAGAGAGAGAGAGAGAGAGAGGATGCAATAAGAAGAAACAAAAAAAGGGGAAGAAAAGGATGGAGAGAAACTTTGGTAGGACAGAGGGAACAAAGCTCTACCAACAATGACCTCATACCAAACACCAATCATTGAAATGGCAAACAAAAAGGCATTTGCCAACAATAAACAAGAGGCAATAATGTCATAATAAGCAAAATGGAAGAAAATGTGGGTCCTCAAAACACTATTTGTTACTCTCATACCATTCACAGAACAAGATAACTTCTTGTTCTCAAAAATGTTTGAAAGAAATCAACTTTAGCTTTATAGAGTAGATATTGTGCACAAAGAAGAAAGGAAAGAGAGATGTGCCCCTATTCTGTGCGTGGAGGGTAGGAGGTCAGTGGTGGGACCAGTCACAACAATCATGCCCTTCACACCCCCCCTCACATAAGGTAGAGCCTAGAGGAATTTGGTCACAAGAAAGGGATGAGAAGTGAAAACTTTGAAAAGGACTTCAAAGGAGAGAAGCTTTGCCATTTTGTTTGATCAATAATTGTGAGCTTGTCTTGTTCCATGCCATTTTCTGCCTACAGATGAAGCATTGGCTTGAACTGCTCTTTTATTTCAAGTAACCATGAATACTAACTCAACAGTAGTAGTAGAAGTTTAGCATGAATATGAATTGCATCATCAAATCAAACCAAACCATACATAACAGCTGGAAATAAAAGCACAACATGCAGTCTGCCTTTCACTCAAGCACATAAATGCAGCACGGTTGTATAGAAACCCTTTGGAAGATCTAACAAAATTAAAGCAAAATACTGTGATAGCAAGATGGTCACATCCTGTCATTGTTACATTGGTGAGACTATGATAGGCATCATGAAATCAAATTGTTCACTTTTGACATTTGCAATTCATTCAACCAAGAAAACAGCTATAGCTGTTAGCACACAGATAGATCTTTATTTAATAGAAAGAATTAGTTGGAAGCACACATTGACTAGAAAACATGCAGTGATGTATTGAATACAATACAATAGTGTATACATATGTGACAACCTTACAGGAAACAAAAAACACCTGAAGAAAAGAAAACCTTGAAGACCACAGAAGGGAACAGTGCATTGTCCAAAAATATATCAATAAGTTCAGGGAACCAACGTGGGGACTACAATTATAATTCTAATAATTGAGCCAAAGACCCAGAATCTAACACTCAAATTATGAGATATAGGTAGGCAGACAAAACAGAGTACTCTCCATCCCCATTATTAAGCATCTCAAAGGCCAAGGTGTCCCAAGCATAACAGACCCTTCTCAAATATAATAAGCCTTATGCCAGTCACTCTCATCATCCATGTTCCATTACACTTAAAGAAATATTAAGAAAATATACACATATATAGTGAAACTACTAACTTAATCCTCATCTAAGTTTTGTGGTACCAATACTTAAGGAAATGATGAATGTCAGTAGATGGAGAGCAAGGATGTCAGCAGGATGGAGACAACTAACAGAGGAAAAGCTGTTTGGTTTGAAGGTTGAGCTTGGCATTTTGTTTGATCAAAATTACTGACTGTGTCTAGTTCCCTGGATAATTACTGCATGACTACTTGACTAGTCTACAGGTAAAGCATTCAAATTGTTAGCCATGAATTGTTAGCCATGAATAGTCATTTCTCTTGAACAAGGTAAAGAACATGCAAAGCCAGTTGTATAAACTCTTTCGTAGGGCTACATAGTTGGCACAAAATACTCAAGTAATGAGGTAATCAGATTTGGCATTGTAAGATGCAACTCGCGGTAAAAATCAAAATTTAGCTTGTAAAAGCTAGAAACATACATGCAGTTCCTCTTGAAACAAAAGAGTATGGGTCTTATTCTGTAGCATAAATGCATTAACAATTGTATAAGCTCATTTCAGTAGGGTTGCATAACTAGAGCAAAATAGTTCAATAATAGCAAGATCTATCATAGTAGGTAACCATTCTGTCTTGCGCCATGAAACAAATTTTTTAGCTCAAAACAGCTCAAAACTCTTTGATTGCAATTAAAACAATTAATGGTGAATTCTCCATGCAGGACTCCTCACTTAAGTCCTGCTATAATTTTCATTGTTTATCTACTTTCAAAACTATCCAACTCTCTTATCGCTTCGAAAGAGACCAAAAAACTTTTTAAAAAGAAAAAAGCTCTCAATGTGATTGTATCATGACTGCTCAAATCGGAATAATGATGTAAAGATTATTGTAGAAGTTTGCTAGTGTAAACCTACAAAATTATGGTTGGAGAAAGGCTGTGAAACTTTTAGTTTGTTCTTCCTATCAATAATTTTTCTATGCCTAACATAGAGAGGTATCAGCTACCCACTCCAGGAAGCCTTCAAACTAGTCTAAAGTCTGAGAATCAAATGGACGGTTTGAAGTTTTCACCCTTGATATGTTGTCTAGAATCCAAAACTTCCATTTCCAGCCATCCATCAGAATTCGAGTAACTTGCAATATAAAATTAAAGTCAGTCCAAAGCCATTACTCTGTGCAAGTTTTAAGAAATGCCTCACTATTAGGAACGTATATCATTTCAGTGATATGAAATATTGAACAGAAACATGCAGTCATTGACTACATATAGAGCTTAAATAGAAAGCAAATAACCAACCCATGTAGGGGGCGAGGGAGAGAACAATTTATTGTTAAAGACACGAGTTTTCACCGATCTGTACAAATTCAACCTTTCACTCTTCTAGCAGAGAATTCATCTATCCGACACTCCTATCTTGTCAAAGTAACATAGAGCTATGATCATTGCATTTTAAGAAATAACAGAAGAATAGACTACACAAACAGGTATACTGTGGGCATACAATGTTATTATTATCATAGGAGCATAGATTACTAGCATAGAACTATTCTGTTCAACAAAGAAAGACGCACTGCTGAGTTCCCAACATAGTGTGAAATTCCACATCTGAAGTATTATGGTTTGAGGGAAAACAAATCAGCACAGATAAATAGAAAGTAAAATACTCTATGAGATCAATTTAAGTACACAATTCAGACAATAACATGCAAATCCTCCCTACTGTCATCTTTACAGATACCGCTGGCCTTTCATACAGCAATGTAGATAGCTTACTTCTTGTCCTACAGACCAACACCCCCCCCCCACCCCCCCCCCCCCCCCCCACACACACACACACACACACACCATATAGAGAGAGAGATATTTGTATCCTTCCAAAAAGATTTGAGGCCGAATCCTTCCCACTCAAATACCAACATCCGACATTAGAATACAAGATCCACTCCGTTGAAGTTGATCTATATTATTTCAAGTATCCATAAACCAAAAATCAAGTGTCTTGAATATTTTTTGCCCATGCATCAAGGAGGGAAAAAACGGACGGCTTAAATAGTGAGTTGGTTAGTTTAACGGTGTAGAACATTTGAAACCTAACAAAAATTGATTTGTAGGAGTTTTTAAATGTTTAGACAATAATCAAATGACCGGATCGAGAATTTTTATGTCTAAAGACAAAGATCTAACAAACTCACTACTTTCGACCGTCCATTTTGCGCCGCTTGATGGATGGGCAAAAAGTATTCAAGACACTTGATTTTTGGTTTATAGATACTTGAACTAATATAGATCAACTTCAATGGAGTGGATCTTGTATTCGAATGTCAGATGTTGATACTTGAGTGGGAAGGATTCAGCCTCAAATCCTTTTGGAAGGACACAAGTCTCTCTCTCTCTCTCCTCTCTCTCTCTCTCTCTCTCTATCTCCATATATATATATATATATATATATATATATATATATATATATATATATATATATATATATCACAATCCAATCTCTTTACAAGTGGAATTATACAATGTACAGACATAGAAAGCACATGGAAATATTTAAAACACATTATCTGACTAGTATATGAGAAAGCAAAACGTCTTCTGGACTAAAATTTTAATCCTAATCGTCCCAGAGGACGAAGGTCATCTTTTCCTTAGTATGACTAGGTGGATAGACGCAGGTGTTGCAATACATCCCCACTAAGCATCTAAAGGCCTCTAATGTCCAAAGCATAACAAACAATTATAAAGCTTCCCTGTATCTTTTAAATATAAAAAATAGAAAGCAAGTAGTTCTGATGATCCATGTTCCATTTAGCTTAAAAAGAGTGTAATAATACCACCTCATGGCATTCTTCTAATATTGTATTAGATGCCATAAGAAAGTGTTACTCACAGAACCACTTAAAAATGCACAAACTTACAAAGTGGGCATCAAGAATTTACTCGAAAAATGATAGTTTTACCACCAACTAAGGTGCATATTACCAGATTACCACCAGAGCAAGCACCTATGAAATTAAAGGGTTCTCCACGTCGCACTGGAAAACATTCACATTATGTATTTGGAACAGGCTCTCAAGATAAACATTTTAGAATGCTAATTATCAAGATAAAAAAATGTATTTTTTGTGTGTGTGTGAGTAGAGAGAGAGAGAGAGAGAGAGAGAGAGAGAGAGAGAGAGAGAGAGACTCAGTTAATCATCATGCAACTTCAAGTGTCAACAAGTTGCTGAAAATTTATGGCGGTTTCTCCAAACAAACATAGTATTTTGTATAAGAGTCAGATCTTCCATATATAGTGGATCAAATTTGTCTTGTAGAATATAAAAATAATACTCCATGCTACTAAAGCACTGATCATGATCCATGCAATCAAGATTTAGCCTCTTCAGATTGCCTAAAAGTATTATGATATAAATTCTAAAGTAGACTCTTTATTTATACATGCTAAACTGTTTACTAATGTGCAACACGCACAATTACTAATTAGAAGTAGCTTAAACTCCAAGCCTCAAAAAAAAAAAATGTGGCTCACTGTTATATATATTTCAAAAAAAATTACTGTCTTATATCAGCATCCTAGCATGACTTAAAATTTTGAATAACCTTCAGTTCTGTTAAGTCGTCATGACCATAAATCTCAATTTGCCCACACCTATCCTTTTGATAAGCACTTTTGTTCCTTCAAATCAAGTTAAACCCACCTAGTAATAGAAACTTTTGAGGGAATTCTAATACATGCCATTGACATCAACTGACTCATAAGGTCGGTCGCATCTCTCAGTGAAATATCACACTAAGATGTCCAAAAATTTGCATGATTATACAAATTTCTTTGCCAGAAAGAGTGCTTGGTAAAAGGTACAATGATTTCTTTCGACTGTATGTATATTAGAAACTTATGCATTGCATGGGTTGGTCTGAACAGATCCTAAATAGTACACAAATCTTCAATGCTGTATGGCCAAAAAAAAGCTACCTAACTCACTGTCACTACTAAAAGCTTGAAAGATAAAAAGTCTCAGAATATCTCCCAACATATATGAGAAAATGAAAAGATAACAAGCAGACCCGCTGAAAGAATATTTGATTCTTGAGATGTCACAATCATCCAGTTCATAACGACTTTCCCAAAGCCTCCACGTCCACACCCTCGGCGTTTCTTATTGCTACAAGTATCTTATAAGCCTGCCTTATTGAAATAAGAACCTCTAGTTTGAAATGTTGTTATCCTCCCATCTGTAACTTATATTACCTAACATGACCTATATTCATGGTTAAATGTGAAAATACCAGAGATGTCAATGGATGAGTATACAACACGGTAGAAAAGTATAGGATTTACTGGACTTCAGCCCCAATAAATCCAATGACATCAAAAACCACATTGGATAAAGGAAAGCCTGCCAGAAAACCTCGCATTTACATGACCATATATATTTAAGTATATAGTATAACCATCAAAAACTGCTTCTACCCAATTAAAATGACAGTTAGATGAGCCAGTAGCAACAAGAAGGAACAAAACCGGTTGACCACCTGAGGAGTTGCAGCTGAAGGAATAGTCGTGGGAGCCCTTCCAGCAACTGCTGGAGAAACTGCATGACCGTTGGGAGGGCTCTGCTGCTCATTTGGCAATGGATTCTCAGTGCTGTTTTGTGATGGTGGAGTAAGAGGAATTGACCTTCTGTTGTCAAGATCTCGACCTGCCCGCGGATTACAAAATGTTATTAACATCTTATACTGGATGACACAAACCCGGGACTAACTAAATATTTGAAACCAAAGAATCAGTTTCCACTTTAAAGGATAAACATGAGATAAAGAAAAGCAACAAAAAGTCTCATTGGTATACATTTGGGTGGGAAATTAATGCCTTACAGTTGGAACGTGACCACCCAAGCTTCAAATTCTCTCTATCAAAGACCATCCGGTATCCCGTCATAAAATTTTCTGCACGTGTAAAATTCAGTTGAGAGGACAGGAGAAAACAGAGAGAACTGAAAAAACATGTTGAACGTAGAAAAAAGGACAGGGAAATTGCACACGTCCAATCGTTCCGATACTCTCTTTTGATGATTGTAGAGCTAGACAAAATCCAGCAATCTCTTCCTGCACCAAGTGTATGTTCACAAGTCAGATTCTTATAAATTCTGATAATTGAGGCCATTTTATTCGAGTTTATTCTCATGCCAATGTCTTCCCAGAGCCTTACAGTTCAATCCATTAAGCTAATAGCTACCTAATATATGGGTTTAGATGCAAATTAAACATTCATTAATAAATAATAAGAAAAAAGTAGCGATAAAGTGGAAATATCTAGAACTGATAAAGTTGAATGCCACAATTAGCATCAGAAGTTAACATCGCCTTGTATTTGGAAATTATCCTCTCTTTAGGGATCATTGACCTCCTATCTCATACGGTTCCCGATATATTCAAAATATGCAAATCAAATTGAGCACTGGCTCTAGAATAAAATATATATTTATAAACAGCTATATAGCTAAAATTAGAACATACAACACCGTCAAATTTAGCATCTAATATCCAATTAAAGAATCGATCGCATGTATGATGTGTGATATAGATCATTACTCAGACATTTTAGTGCCTAGATATTGAAAAGGAATCCAACCATGGGCTACATTTTAAAATCACACAGACACTAGTTGAATATATTATTCATCGCCAATGAAATGTCTAGGTATATGGTGAAGTTGTTTCCTAAAATAGTTCGAACAGGAAGAAAAGAACAAAAATAGTACCTAAATCGCCAAAAAAAAAAACAATAAACACTCTCCCCCTAATCATCTGCTAGGAAAGGCATCAGAAAGCCATTTGATAATATGAATTTTTTTAAAATGTCGTCTTACATGATTCTACACATGAACAAATGATACATTGTAAGAATGATAGTTAATAAATACAATTAATACTTACCCTTTAATCATAATGTGTAAAGCTGATAGTCCATTTTCGTAAGTTAATAAATACAATTATGGTACACACCTCTTTACCATAGAGCTGAAAGATTGGATTGGTGACCACGAAGCTCTTGTTCACTGCTAACATTAATGTCAAAGTTGGCACTGCAGGCATCTCCAGTGAACTGTAATCGCAAGCAAATTTGATAGTTGAAAGAGATGTGACCACATAAAGCATGCAATTTCAATTAACTACATCGGATGTTTACCTGGCTTTATAACAATACTCCCAATCAGGGTCATCATAGACAAACCTAGAAGCATTTACTTGCCTGTCAAACTATAAGTTGTGAAAACGGTCAGTTACTATATGGATTATTGGCATGTTACATGCTTCAGCAGATCAAAATTACCTCAAGAGTGACCCTCTTGTAGACATCTTCAGGAAGAAGCGTGAATGATGAACCACTATCAACTAGAGCTTGAAAGCTGGGTGTCCCGAGACAGTGACTTTTGATGCAAAAACTCTCCACCTCAATGATATAGGTAACACTGAAACAGAGGCCAGACTGTTAATAGATAGCATGTAAAGGGAAATTGACTCCACTGTTGCAGTATTATGTCTTACAAACCAAGTAATGCATGAATTACCGAACAAACAAGACAAAACAGTGATGCCATCAATACATAGTTAAATTTAAGGCCCCACTTTACTATAGCATTCACTTCAACACCAATGGAAGTATGGAACTTAATTGCATGTAGACACATACCACTGCATTCACTAATATATATATATAAATATATATATATATATATATATATATATATATATATATATAGAGAGAGAGAGAGAGAGAGAGAGAGAGAGAGAGAGAGACTTGTGTCATTCCGGAAGGATTCAAGTCTGAATCCTTCCCACTCAAATACAGCCCTATGACATCCAAATACAAGTTCCACTCCGTTGAAGTTGATCTACATTATTTCAAGTAACTAAAAATCAAAAATCATATATTTTGAATACTTTTTGCCCATCCATCAAGCAGTCGCAAAATGGACGGCCGAAATAATCAGTTGGTTAGTTTAACGGTGTAAAATATTTAAAATCTAACAAAAATTAGTGTGTGAGAGCTTTTAAGTGTTTAGATCATGATGAAATGGTCGGACTGAGAATTTTATATGTCTAAAATGTAGATCTAAGCAATATGCTATTTTCGGCATTCCATTTTGTGCCTACTTGATGAATGAGTAAAAAGTATTCAAAATACATGATTTTTTATTTTTTTTAGTTACTTCAACAATGTAGATCGACCTCAATGAAATGGACCTTGCATTCGGATGTCGTAAGGTTGTATTTGAGTGGGAAAGAATCGACCTCAGATCCTTCCGGAATGACACAAGTCTATCTCCCCCCCCCCCCCCATATACATACATACATATATATACATATATATACATATATATATATATATATATATATCCATTATCCATTTAGCATACATCCATAACTAAAATACTACCTATTATACTCATGGATAAAATATTAATAGAATATTAATAGAAATTTTTCTTTAAAAAAGAAAAAAGAAATTGTATGAGACAATGACATTCGGATATCAAGTGAGGGGGGAATCGTATGCTCAGATTTATTAGAATTTAGATTTTTGATTTGAGTAGATTTGGTTGAGATTTAGAATTAATTTGAATTAGATGTAGTTAGATTTGATTTTATCAATAATTACACGTATGGTGCAAGTATTGTAGGCTATATATAGCCAGTTATTGAACTTTGAAATTACTGATGATTTCATTAAAAAATTATTTTGTGTTGTTTCGATTTGATCTCGATGATTGAATCAAATCAGATGGTGAAATCAAGATTCGAGTTGTGATCCGTGATCATATCATTTTCCTAAATCCCTTTTCTTTCCCAATTCCACCAAAATCCCCCACAAACCCTAATCCCCCCATCCCACATCAATTTGGTATTAGAGCCGAATTTCTACTTTTTTCTTTCCACAAAATTCACTTCAAAAAAAGAGAGAAAATTTAGGAATAAAATCAAAAAGAACACATTGTTCATCTTCCCGCCCCTCGTCGTCAATGAAACCCATCAGAGCGCGCCGCCGTCCAGCCCCCGCCTTCGCCGACCTCGCCACGCCAACCTCGTCGCGCTGTCGAGACCCCTTCACCTACGATCTCACAGCCCAAGCCCACCTGCCGCCTTCTGAAACCTCCAGCGCCGCCATCAACGAGCCCCCACCACTGCTCTCTCATCTCAGACATCACCACCGCCACCTTGTTCGCCTTCTGCCTCCTTAACCACGATCGTCACCGCCTCCCAGGTTCCACCTCTTCATCACAACCCATCAGCCAGCCCCCGCCATCTCTCTCGTCTCAGAGTTACTCACGCCGCCTCGCTGTTGTCTTCGACTTCGTCGGCCCTCACCGCGTCGCACCGACCCTTCGCCTTCGCCGCCAACCTCCCCCTGCTTCTCCCACAACCTCTGCCGCCTTTGACTTCGCTGCAAACCCTACTCGAGGAGGAGAAGAGTACGAGTTATCGGGTTTTATTTGATCCACAACCCGAACTGTTTCGGGTTTAAGTCAAATTATTTGGGTCAGATCCAGCCACACGACCCGAACCCAAGCCGTCGTCCAGAGCCGATCCATTAGCCGGCTAATTTGCCGAGATCGTCGGCTCTGTTGCTGATGTCATCAGCTTGATGAGCCGATAAGAGCCGCCAACTCGACCTCGAGCCCAAGCCCAAGCCAACGGCTCAACTCCAAGTCAACTCGTGCCAACGTTGACGTCAGCAAAGCCGTATTGTCGTCATCGGCTCCGTTTGAGCCGTCACTGCTCACCCAGAGCAACAGCAGCACAATTTTGATCCGGAGTCCATTTCAGGCTCGTTCGGAGTCCAATTCGAGTTGCATCTAAAGCATTGAATCCCGTGATTGAGTCCCGAAGCCATGGGGAAAATTTTGCAGCTTTTCGGTAGCGAATCCGGTCCCTAAAAGCTGATGTTTGGTACCAGTATTATTCGTGCAGCAGAAGAGAAGTGTTTCAGGCCCTCATATCCAGCCAATTTGAGCCTAGTTCGAGCCATTGAGATTCTTAGGTAATTTTTTAGATTTATGCACTGAATTTTTTAGTTACTTCTTCATGGGCTTTTATTTTTGTGGTCGATATATATAATTGATGGTGATGACAAGGAAGTTGAACGAGATATGTATTCGGCTATCCCGTATTTTCGGGATTCTCATGCTCGTTATGGATATAAGAAGTGAGAAAATTATCTTGAATAATTTTTCAGTTTTTCTCCGTGACATCTGAACAAAAGTGTCGTTATGCCCAAACGAGGCTAGTTGAAGAAACTTATTGTTGGTGGAAAGATAGCCATAGAATTTGTCATGTTGGTTTGTCTTGCAAGACTTACTTTATACTCGGTATACTCTGCACCTTCATACAATATCGGGCCCAAGATTGAACAAGAGCTCGAACCCGAAAGGCAATACCGATTTCTTCATGAGTTTCAAAAGACAATAGATAGCATCCGAAAGCTTCTAACAAATCAGACTGCAAAGGTTGTCGCAAATCCAGAGCCTCCAACCCTTGAAAAGATAAAAGTTATTGGGGAGCCGGAGCCAAAACCTAAAGTTGTTGAAGATCTAGAGCCAGAAGCGGAAGAACCAGAGCCTGAAGTGGAAGAGACTCTTATTGAGACTCTTATAGATCTTCCAACAGAACCTATCATAAAGCCAGTGTCATCTTTGACGGCTATGAGGGCCTCATTATCCTTGAGATCGCTTGACATCTACGACCCATTGCAAATCTTTCTACATGCGACATGATCACAGGAGACCAGGCTACTCTGGTGCAAAGTGCAGTCAGTTCAGTTTTCATAATGGATGATTTGCATCTGTCTGCTACCTGTGATTACCATCTTTCACCGTCGGCTTGTCACGAAAGCCAGTTCCACATCCACCACCTTGGTTCAACCTTGATATATCAGTGTTGATTTCCCGACCACCACCTTGGCCTGATTGAAGATTTGTAATGTGATTCAGTTTCACCCGATCATACTTATCTTGTACCTACTACCACTACATTCATCGGGATGAATGTTTTCAAGTCAGGGAGAATGATGAGGAATCGTACGGCTCAGATTTATTAGAATTTGGATTTTTGATTTGAGTGGATTTGATTAAGATTTAGAATTAACTTGAATTAGATTTGATTTTATCAATAATTGCACGTACGGTGCATATAATGTAGGCTATATACAGCCAGGTATTGAACTTTGAAATTAATGATAATTTAATTAAAAAATTGTTTCTTGTGTTGTTTTAGTTTGATCTCGATAATTGAATCGAATCAGGCAGTGAAGCCAAGATAAGAGTTGCGATCCTTGATCATATCTTTTCCCCAAATCCTTGTTATTCCCCAATTCCATCAAAATCCCCACCACAAATCCTCATCCCCCCTGTCTCACATCATCAAGACAGCAAGTAACAGATTGGTGACCTATGTTTACTAGTTTTGTTACCATCAAATTTCCAGGTAAGATACAGAGACAGGAGGAAGCAAAAATTAATCCTCAGTTAAAATGCAGAGGAAGAAATCAGAGATAGCAATTGTTTAGAAGTTTTCGTACCACTCTGTCGTGACAGTACTTTTATTGGCACAAAGATAGAACATAAACAATAAAGAATTCCACATTTTTCTCAAATCTAGAAGTGCAGATTGTTCTTCCAGAAAAATTAAAAGGAACCAGGGAAAAGAAAAAAAGCATATTGTAGCAATATTATTGATACGAGACAAAATATCAGAAGTAATGAATGCAACGTGCAACCACAAGATGCCAAAATCAGACAAAAAATTCATGAAAGAAGTTTCAAAGCTCATGCTTGACAACAATTGAAACAGAGTGAATGAAATGGAAAGATCGGTGTCAGTTACATCTCCATGGACAACTTACTATTTCCCTTCCAAAGGCACAAATGGAGTAGATTGTTGGGTCGAGATGCCAAGGTCTCCAAAAAAAATTCGCCCAGAATCATCATTTTGGAAGCACATTGAGAACGAGTTATGCACCAATCCAGACCTTGCTAAGATACTTGGAACTGAAATGTTCCCAAATCCTAGACCAAGAAGGCCATCAGGAGCAATTCCATCTAAATAACCACCACTCTGCCTCCTACCGCAGCTGCATTTGGAAAACTATAAAGTTTTAGTAAAAAATAGAAGTAGAATCATGAAACAAATGAAGAGAGTAAGAATCTTACAATCGAGCATTAAATCCCAATATATTTGAACATACCCGATAATAACTGCAGCCTGCACTGGTGTATGCTCTCCACTGGTAGCCAAGCGTAATGTATCCTCCACCAACAATCCTGAACTAGAAGTATTTTCTGAATAGTAGCTGACAGTATAGGGGCATGGCTGTTTTGGACTCTTGCAGCGTGTACCCAGATCACACAGTTCATGACTGCATGAAAGGTGCCTGCTAGTTCTTGATTCTGCTGGGTTATACATGCCAAGATCTTTATCCTGCATAATAGATGCCCCAAACACCAGGGAGCACCTGCCAATCAATCATCGGAAATAAGTGCTAAAATGCTGCCAAATGATAGCAGATTGGCCTCCTTTTTTACATAGAAAGGAAAAATACTTGGATACTATTGACAAAGTAAAAACTTGTTTCAAGTTAATATCTAAAGTAGGCAACATCTCCACAAACTGCAAGCACTTGCCTCTCAGAACTACCATTTCTAGACTATTATCGCCTCACCAGAAAATTAATATATCTGGCATATAACATGAAAAAGACTGATACCCACAAAGCTAAAGCTCTTGCTCTTGCAAAATCACAATTATTATAAGAAAGGCTTATAAGATTCATGTGATTTGTCACTGTGTAAAATTGACCGGTTGCTCTTTAAGATAGAATTGAACCGACAAGTTTGCAACTTGTTGGTTTAGCATGAAGGAAATATTTTGTTAATCTAAATATTTGCTCAAGGGATCATTCAGTAAGAAAAGGCAGAAAGACTGAAATATAATATCGTGTGTTTTGAGTTAATTAATGCCTTAACAAATAAGGATAATATTACATAAAATTTTACAAAAGAGGGTCCAATTAAACCTATAACCAAGAAATTTAGGTATCAGAAACTTCATGAACCCTTCTCAGACACATATTTATACTCATGACGGCAATTTGATTTTAGCCCCTCCTTTGAAATTGCATTTAGTAGCTCTTTTGACCAAACACTACTTTGGTACATCCCTCCGCCCTCTAGAATGGTTTTGCTTAACCCCTCCAACTCACTTTTATGTATGCAGTACACAAGATAGGAAAATGTTTGGGTATTGGAAGAAAATGCCCTCTCCCTCCCCTTAAGGGAAGTTGGTATCTCTGTCTAACAACTCAACATCAAAGTTTTGAAGAAAATAAATAAATAAATAAATTTCCTTATTCATCTTCCTGAAACATCTTACTTCTTTATTCCCCAATTTCTTCTGGATTATGCACTTTCCCTTTCCCCATATTCTTCAAGCCACTAATTTTATTAACCCGAAACCTAACAATTCTATCCGTTTCCTATTCTCCCTTCTCTCGCTCGGTTATCCTTCTCCTATCACCCAAAAATCCTAACAAACCCATTTTTTCGATTTTACATTGGACAAAGAGAGATACCACATCCTCTAGTTAAATACAGAAAGAGAGAGCTCGAAATGATTATGTGGTACAAAATGGGCCAATGTGCACTTGATTGTTCATGAATCCATCCAAAACCCAACAACAAAGGAGGGAGATACCTGCTCCTGATCTCCTTCTGCTTGAATTTCATAGAAGGTAAAATGACATTCTCTCTAATCGTTTTTATCCAATCTGATAGGCACAATGATTCTTTGCACAGTTCAGATCCAAATATCAAGATATGTAACATCTGTTCATTGTACCCAATGCCAGAAGGTTATTGGTAATAAGTCATCATACACCAAGCTAATAACTGAGTTTTCATTATTGATGTACAGCATATTAATATGTTCGTATGCTTTTATTTCTCTTATGGTTTCATTTGTTTTTGTTTTTATTTTTATTTTTGAGAGAAAAACAAGCATTACAACTAGACGCAGTTTCAGAAATGGAAGAGTCTTGAGCATGAAAGAAAAGTGCTTTGACACTATGTTGGATAAGATTTTGAGAAAAAAGAGGAAGAAAGAAAAAGGGGAGAAGATGCAAAATTGACTCAGAACCAGAAAGACTTCATCTGTAATTCTATAGATACAAAGGGTAGAGAAACATTTACGGTGTATTGAAATTTTTGAGAAGCAGATGATCGGGTCGAAAATTATTGCTATTATCTCATAATTGTTTTTTTTAAGTTACCTTTTTGGTATTTCTAACTGCCTATATATGGAAAACAACTGCTTTTAAGTTGTATTGACTTTACTATTTAGAAACTACTTAAAAGCCTAATGTGCTGTGTTTAATATCTAGTCATGCATTACCTTTCTGGTGCATAGTACCATGATTTCATTTGGGAAGCCATTAAGCAAAATTACTCATGCAACATGACGTGGGAGAGTCTAGAGAATTTTGACATCATGGAGCAAAATCTGTTTTATTATTATTACTCATCCCTAGACATTCACGTGTAGCACACATTCCATACCATATCACGATTTCTTTTGGGAAGCCATTAACTACAAAATTACTCACACAACATGACCTGGGAGCATCTAGAGAATTTCGACATCATGGAGTGAAATCAGTTTTATCATTATTATTAACCCCTTGACATTCACATGGATCAAGCATTCTATACAATTGATCCTAGCTCAGTGATTAAGTGGGTCAGAAAGTACTTCAGAGATAAATCATAGGTCCCATGCCTGGACAAGTTTATGCAGTAGAAACTTAAACTTGTAAAACCTACTGCAAAACGTCAAACATTATGCTATAGTTGCACAATGATCATCTATTCCAGCTCTGAACTTTCTGTTTATATGCAGAACATGCTACTTTGTCTCTAAATATCACAATTAGATGAACTTGATGTTTTAATTACAGACTTACTCCTATTCTTTCATGCTGCTGCTATTGTTTTATAAATTGCACTGCTTTTCATAGAGTACCATCCATGTCAGGAATGCCTACAATGTACTCTAAAGGTAGAATGAGCTGCTTAAATGGGGAATGAACGATAAGGCTGCAAAAAATGTTGATGTTGATGGAGGAAAGGAAGGTCAGGGAGGATGGAGCAGAGATGGAAATGGAACTGAAAGTAAAGAAAGTTGGAGTCTACCAGGCTAAGGATGCCCGACAAAGGAAAATGTGGCGGCATAAACAATGTAGGAAGCCAATATAGATTGAGAGTTATTCAAGGATGGGAATAAGAATTATCTAACAGAATGCTGTATCAATTAACATTTGATTTTGAGATTGTCAGGCTTTATGTGTGTACTGTAGGCAGGTTTGTATTAAAAAGTTATTAGTTTGCTATCAGTATTTCTACTTTGATTTACAGTTGAAACTTCAAAGAAGAATCACATAAGAAAACTGCTATTAGCAGAGTTACTATTCTTATAACAAATTAAAAGACGTTATTCTAGGGTAATTATTTTTATGGCAAACACAATATTATTGTAATAGGGTTACTATTTTTGCTGAAATGTTATAAGATGGTGCTTTGTGATACATGTGATTTTGGAAATTCAAGCTCAACTAGGATGTGATTAAGAAAAAAAATTATCTATTGGAGATTTTACACAGTAAACTAAAAAGAAGAAACTTAGAATTAACAGTATCCTTGAACCAAAAGCAATCACATACTATAACAAAACAATAGAAACTTAGTTCCCAGGCCAAAACTCAATTGCCTGTTGGCCGCATTTTGTCCTACAACATCTGAGTCCTCTTTTCGTATATATGTAACCAGGAGATTGATGCGAGTTTGAAAATTATATCTTATCCAGTTTAGAAAATTGTGTGTGACTGTTTGTATGTGTCTCTCTCTCCTATCCATTGTGTCCCCATCTCCTACTTTGTACGCGATTGTCACATCTGCGTGTTCGTATCCATCATCCATGTCCATATTTTGACCATGTCCCATGTCCGGTGTAAACTTTCTTAAGAGTGGGTTTTAGTTTTGTTGGGAGATTATACATTCAACTAATCTTATTAGGAAGTTAACTATGCAAATTTTAGAAAATATCATAAAACCCTGAAAGTTGGAGTTTAATAATATAGTTATTACAGTTTAAACTATAAAAGTAACATATGAACATCAGTTAATGTAAACATAGCCCATTCATCAATCATCATCAAATATGAGAAACCTTCACATCCTAAATATTTTGGTAGGCCCATAGTTAAAACCTACTTTCTTACACTTATGTAGTTTATTCAAATGCCTGAAGCAAAATATTTCACGGCTATGGAATCCTGTACTATCCTTGTAATATTACAAGAAGGATGTTCATACTGATCCTTATGGGACTATTCGGGGAGTCAATAAGCTAGCTCTTATTGATGTCTATCAGCCAGGCTACCCATAAACCAGAAGCAGTTGATGCTGTTAATGCTATATAAAACATAATAAGAAGATATCATGCGAAATATATGAAGATAGAATTTTGCCTCAACAGGAAAAATGATCTAGCGGTTCAAGTCTTCTTCTTCAATTACACAATTGAAGAGGCGCAAATATTGACAAGGCTCATTGAATGATCAACCCAATTTTAAAAAAAATTAGATTCAGTCAATATGATTTACCATATATTTTATGTATTGATATGAACTCTGAAGTAGTCCGGTAATCAGAATAGGTCCAGCAGCAGACCATGGAATCTTGGAAATGTTCTCTATCTAATGAATAAGGACAATGCTTGGAAATGGCAAGAGAATAATTTTCAGAAATTTATCTTTGATTCCATGTGATGCAAAGAAATATGTGAGTCCTGCAAAATTCATCTTGTAGAATCTTTTTATCTGTGGTGGTGTGCTTTCCTCAACCAAAGTAATTTTCACTCACTCACTGATCTCTAATAGAAGTACATTTTCTTCTTTACACTTCACAGTTCATAATTTGGTATTAGAGCTGCAGTTTATCTGTCAGTAAAGGGTTGCACAAATTAGTAACGACTTCAAGCACTAAGCAGAAAATCAACAGACCATTACATTCTCCATTTCCACAATCCATCATGTATGTGTCCCTGACTTTCCTCCCACACACACACACACACTCCTCTGCATGTATATGTATTTATGCTTGCATGTATAACAAGGAGATAGCAAGATTGACAATGTTTGGGCTTATTTACCGAAATAATAAAGGCCATCTAGATACAAATACAAAGGGACATGATAACAAAGAGATGGAAACACAAAGGTGTAATAAGATATGACAATGAATTCATCGAAGAATTAGCTGGCCTACCAAGCTACCATGATAGCCAGATAAAGGAGCGCATTGTATGCAATCACATGGAACCCATAACAAGTCACTCCCAGCATCCAGTGCCACAAGAAAAGAAACATTTGGTGTCCCTATATCAATCCATGTGTAATGTAACCTGGCCATAAAAAGGAATTACATAGAAAACACACAAACAGATATCAGACATCGAAGAAATTATATATTCAATTTCATGCATTGCTCTAAAAAAATGTAGCTTGGAACTCCTTAAAATAAGTTATAAAGTACCAAAAATAAAGGAAACAAATAGTAATAACACTTCCATATGCAAAGAAGGATAACAAGCTTAATTAAAGTATCATAAAAAAGTTCAGCCACATCAATAGGTTTTTTTTCTTTTTAATTACCTCAACTCATGCTCACTTTGAGACAGAAACATAAGCGAGCACACACTAGAACTCCAGAAGAACAGGATTCCAGACTTTGCAGCACCAATACATTAAAACTTATTCGATGAATGCAAAGAGAAGCCAGCTGTCATTACACAATCTTAATAAGAGACTTTATCTAACGGGGACATCAAGGCCATGTAAGAGTTTGAATCGAGCCTGTATTTTTCTTTTTGAGTCTAGTAGATTTCTATTGAGTCTAGTCTTATTTTCTCTCATTTAGTACCGTTCCTTTTTATGTTAATACTCGTGTTTTTTAGTCCCACATGGGTTGTGAAGACAAGTCTTTGATCTTTATAAGCTATATATAGGCATGAGTCTTGAGAAATAAGGCAATGAAAATGCTTTGGAAAAAAAGAGTTTCCTTTGAGAAGATTTTCTCCTGCATTTTGAGGTATGAAACCCTAAAGCAAAAAAGAAACCATGTTAGATGTGTGAAACCCTAACCTTAATTATTATTTATCCTCTCTCCTCTTTAACCCTAGTTTCTAAATTTTTTCTCATCAAAACAAAGCCGCCACCCTCCTTTTCTTCCCTGTTTTGTAGCTGCCACCAGTTCTCCAGTGCCTCATTTTCTCCAAGCATTAGTTGTTGCCTCTCCAATCAGTTCAGATTCAAGTTTAGTCCAGATTCAAATCCAAAATTCAGATTCATATGCAAAATCAAGTTCAGATGCAGAGCAAGATCTAAAAATAGCATGTTGGTGAAGCTCGATCCTCAAGAGGGGGCGGGGCTCCCATTTCATATCAATTTGGAATCAAAGCTCAAGTTGAACTCTTTCCCACCTAGGGAGAATGATGAAGACATCTAGGCCATGTGAAAGTTTGAATCGAGTTTGTATATTTCATTTTGAGTCTAGTAGATTTTTATTGAGTCAAGTCTTATTTACTCTAATTTAGTATTGTTCTTTTTTATATTCTAGTCTTATTTTTTAGTCCCACATCAGTTGTAGAGACAAATCTTTAATCTTTGTAAGCCTATCAATAAGCATGAGTCTTGAGAAATAAGGCAATGAAGATAATTTGAAGAAAAAAAAATTGAGTTTCCTCAGAGAAATTTTCTCTTACATTTAGAAATGTGAAACCCTAAAGGAAAAAAAACTTTTAGGCATGTAAAACCTTAAGGGACATAATTAGGAGTGTGAAATCCTAATTATTATTTATCCTCTCTCCTCTTTAAACCTAATTTCTAAATTTTTTCTCATCAAAACAGAGCCGCATCCCTCCTTTTCCTCTTTGTTTTGCAGCCACCAGCAGTCATCCAGTGTCTCTCTTCTCCAAGCATTAGTTACTTACTCTCCGATCAATTCAGATTCAAGTTCAGTCTAAATTCAGATCCAAAATTCAGATTCATATGCAGAATCAAGTTCAGATGCAGAGTAAAATCCAAAATAATATATTGGTAAAGCTCGTTCCTCAACAGGGGGCTCTCGTTTCACATCAGTATCACTTCAATTTCTCTAGCAAAATCTAGAGATCAAGTTGCCCAAGCCTATATTGTAGACAGTAAGCAGGTTAGATACAACACAATCCACTCTTCACCACCACCACCAATATCGAGGTCCTTCCAATCCAACATGGGGTTGGACACAAACTAGTATACAAGATATACTTGACAAAACTTTACATCTCCCCGTCAACACTAACACAAGCTCAACATATTGGTGTCAAAGTACATGGCAAGTGGGGATGGCAATGGGTTGGAATAGGATATGGTAAGGATCTCACTCTTATACTTCCTAAGCTCGAAATATCGTTGAATACCGACATGTGCAGCCGAGCTAATATGGCCAATATGACCGAGATGATATTGATACTAATGTGGCCAATACAACTGAGACGATATTGATATTGTTGATACGACAGGGACAAAACACCAATTATTGCCGATATGATTTTGATAACATAAACCTCGTACTGAGAGTTCAGACCTTACTTCCTGTATAGTAAATTCCATCCCCCCCCCCCCCCACACACACTCTAGTTTTAAAAAAAAGGGTTGAAGATATCTCCTACAGGTGTATTAATAAAGTGGAGCATAATTTTCTTTATAAGGATATACATTTCTAAATTTAGAAAAAACCAACATACTACATAATTAATTCTGCAAAATTTTCTATAAAAGCAAAGGTAGCCATGAAATACACCTCCATAAGATAAATATATTGTTTGTGTGTCAATTCCAAATTTATATGAGGATGAACTCAAATTTCAGAGAACAATACATACATTGGAAAACTATCAGAATACCCTCCAATAAATGGGTAAACAGATATATGGGTAGGGATAAACGTTCTACCTTAACCAGTTTATATTTGTGGGTAAGTTCTTCTTTCCTTTCCCTACCCATTAGTTTAATGGGTAGAAATTTTTACCCTTAATAAATTTGAGGTAAGGTAGTATTTATACTTTCTGTTTACCGAAGGAAACAATGGGCATGAGAGTGCCTCCCTGTGCATGCTAGAAGACCACTTGGCAGGTAAAGACCTACTTGTGAGCAATCAAAGATACCCCTCGATAGGTTTAAGAAATACAAGCTAATCGAAGAAAGGTTCAGAATCAATGACAATCCCCCGATATGCCGCTGTCAATTGAATACAGAGGATTATGTAGCTCCTCCTAAAGCTGTTATATTTCTTTTCTTAGCTCTCCTATTAATGAACAAATAGCCATAAATTACTTGTCAGAGAAGATGCCATCCTTTCCATAAAAATGGAGTTGACTATAAATCATGATGCAAAGTCAAGAAAATTCCAAAAGATATTTGAAAAAAAATTTAAGACTGGTTGACGACCCAATGCCCATTGTCAATGAGATAGTGCCAAATTCCTCATTAAGGCAACTGCAACAAGATAAGAGTCACATCACATAAACTTGCCTGCCAGTTGACATGCCTTCCATCTCTGGTCATGCAATTTAACCTCATTCAACAACAAAGAACCAAGCCTCCAAACTCCTCTAACTGGTAACAATCAAGCCAAAGAGGTAAAATATATGATTTTGATATAGCGTATAGAGGAAACGTTCATGAGTGAGGCACAAGCCTATGATATGTAAGCCTCTTCCCTCAACCAAAAATTCAGCATGCCTAATACACCCAGACACAACTCACGACTTATTCAGTATTTGACACTTACAAATGTATAAAGCATCATTCACCTTAACAACATAAGATGAAATATGTTATGCCCCCTTCGACAAAAGCTAATTGTGTTATAGATATTTTACTAAAAGCATGTTCTTTAATATATGAATAACAAACCACATATACTAAAAAAATATAAGTCTAATACACATATATTCATAAGAAATATACATATATATAGCTCTGCCAACATGTGTGGAATTTGGACAATTGCCTTTCGTGACACCCAATGTCCATGTCAAAGGACAACAGCCATATTCGTTGTCTCCAGATCATACACACAAACTAAGCCAAAGAGCCTAAATTTCTGATATCCCTACAATCTGCTTCTCATTAGGAAATGAACACCAAATTTTAATTGAATTAATCAATAAAAGCACTCATTGTATATTTTCATTATATAAACTAAATCATTTAATGCCGTGTCCATGTTGTTCCTTGTTTTTTGTTCATGATCACGCTATGCTGAGGATTCATAGACGGTAACAAAGAGCCAAATTAACTTGTACAATTAATATCCTTCATGTTCTTATTATAAGCGATCATTGTTATAATTTGGTCATGTTTCAAGTTACTCCTATCATGTCAGGATAACTAGTTGATAATCCTACCGAACATAGCATTTCTAGACCAGAATTAAAACTTTGTAACAGATAAAGTTTGAGTTTCTTTGCCTTATATAGACATGGTTATCAACATCTACCTCAGCTATATCAAGTTGTTGAGATTCTCAATGTACACTACAAATGTGAACTCTAGTTTCCAAAAATAAAGCATGACATGAGACAGTAAAAATAGTATTGAGATACAACAGACTCCTAACACGTTGGATTTTGCATTTTTAGAAAGATCAGAAATGCTAGGTTTCTCCAATGAAAACCAAGAAATCCAAATTTTTATGGTTTCATTTCATATCAAAACCGCTGTAGGGTGCCGGAAAATCCTGGTGGTCTGAGAAAGTGATTTTAGCTGTAAAAGATTTCCTTGATTCAAGCGAAACGATTACAACCAAAAGAACTACTCTTCCCTCTTTTCCAGTTACAAGGGAGGGAGGATGTCTGAATCTTCCCTTTGTTTAAGGCTGGGTTCTTCGTGTGGCGATGGAGAGTGAATCTTGTTCTCCGTTGACCAGATGACCGTCCTGGACCGTCGGGGGTCTTCTCTTCGGTCGGTAGAAAGAGTAACTCAGCTCCGTCTACCAAAACTCTCAAAGAGGAGGTAGGCGAAGAGCGGCTAGTACTCAGTAAGCTCGCTGAAGAGTCGTGCTTCTCTCTTGATGATCCTCCTGCCTGGATTCGATCGGTTTTGATGATGCCTTATCTCAAAGCTCTCTCCCTTCAAAACTCCGATCTTCTGCCCAAGTTTCGATCCTCTCAAGCTTCGATCCCCTCTTCATAGCAAACAAGGCTATTTATAGGGGTCTCAGGGGGTGAAGGTGCCTCCTGAAAACGCTCCCGAATGAGGGGCCACTACCCGCTACATGCGCGGTGACTGGCCCCGCAATCAGGGCAGTTGCAACTGAGACGCGGGCGTTGGGCCAAACGCGCCTTGAAGTTTGAGACGCGGGCGTCGAGCCAAACGCGCCTTGAGACGCGGGTTTCGGGCCTTCACGTCTGGATGCTGAGGCGAGGGCGTCGGGCCGATGCGCCTTGATGCTGAGACGCGGGCTTCGGGCCGACGCGTCTTGATGCTGAGACGCGGGCTTCGGGCCGACGCGTCTTGATGCTGAGACGCGGGCTTCGGGCCGACGCGTCTGAACGTTGTGACGCGGGTGTAGAGCCAACGCGTCTTAATGCTGAGGCGCGAGCATCGATTTCTCGCGTCTAGAGCTTGAGACTCTGCTTCCTTAATGGCTGGTCTGTTAGTCATTTTTAGACAGCCTACAGAACCCCCTCCAAAGTTTCTGATATTCCGCAGTTGAATGGGACGGATTTCGGAATACTTTGGATCTTAGCCGTGTTCGCGTTTTATGACTGGACTGTTGATGCTTCGGGTTTGATCTTATCTGGAATTGGTCTTCGTGAGTGTACTGTTGAACTCTTTGAAGCCGTCAGAGTTGATCGTGTTGAGTGTCTAGATACACAGTCTAGACCTCCCCGATTGCTTTTAGTCTGTCACGGGTGCGCTTTTGGCCGGGAGTGGTTGGTTGTCTGTTTGCGTCAGTGTACTGTTGAACTGACTTGTAGAAGCAGGAGACTGGACGCAGGTTCCTTTTTGAAAAAGCAGAGACTGCTTTAAAGACGCGACTTCTTAGCGAGACGCGATGTTTGGCCTGTTTGAGGGGACGCGGACTTTAGAGAGACGCATCTCTTGAAATGCAGACGCGATTTTCTGGGTGCATTTATGATGATGCTGACGGGGCATGTCCACCGAAGAGCCGCGTGCTTTGGGACGCGCACCTGTGCCATGTCATGATTACGCCGCCAGCTGGCCTGGGGAAACGGCGAGATTTCGCCTTTTGGCGCGCGGATCCCCCGGTTCATTAAATGAACTGCTCCACGTGTCAACTTCTGACTTGTGGCGGGGTCGCGACGCATGATCTTCCCTGTTTAAACAATGATTTGGCTCCACGCGTCAGGCAGCGATTCGCTGCAGCGTTTATTGGGCCAAACGCTGCGTATCTTCGCGAATCTCCGTGCCTATAAAAGGCAACAGTTAGAGAGATGTATCTTCTTCTCCGAACGAACGCATTCTCTGAGAAAAAGAACTTCCTTCTCTCTCATCTCCTCGCTCGGATTTCTTGATCTTCAATGGCTCCCAAGACAAAACCGACTGCATCGACCTCAAGGGCGACCGTCGTCGAGCTGAGAGAGATGCTTCCTCTGCGCAGGAGGGTGTTTTCCGAGGTAAAAATGCACCTTCGGTGTGGGTTCCGCCATTAAAACATGCTCATAGAACCCTAAGGACCTTTAACACAAGATCGTGTTTGATTCTCGGACGCTGTCCTTGAGATGATAACCGGGGCGCGGGCCTGATGATCCGACGCTGGTGAACTCTGCACTCTGGGTCCTTCACTTAGAATATTTCTAATTGTGAAGGTCTCTGGACGCGATTTGTAGAACGCGGATTTGATCCATGCGTTCTGTGCCGCGTTTTGTGCCATCAGGCGCTGGAGTCTTGGTTTGCAGAACGCGGATTTGATCCTTGCGTTCTGTGTCTTCAACCGCCGATTTTGTAGAATCTGGCGTTTGAGTCCAAGTACTTCGAATTTTCATAAGCAGCTTTGCAGGTCTGGACGCGGATTCGAAAAATTCTCGCGTCCAGTATCTCTTCTGCGTTTTGGTGCAAGTTCGCAAGTCTGGACGCGGATGATAACTCCTGCGTCCAATGTCTCGGCTGCATTTTGAATTATGAACACTTAGCGTCTTCCCTTATTTTTGGCAAAGTATCTGACCAAGTGTCTTTTTCTTTTGCAGTGCCGCATGTTTCAGGTTCACTTGCCAAGATGCACCATTTTGGCCGCGTGGGTGGTGCCGACCGGGGCTTGACCTTTGTGCAAAGAATGAGTGTCCCCGTGACTGCTGACCAGTTGCTGGATCGCAGGCTCTCTAATGTTAACAGGAGAACCTTCCGGGCACTTATGACCGATGCCGCGCTCAAAACGGATGACGGTGTCAGGTTGGAGAAGCCTGCCTTCTTCTTTGGGGATCATATCTATGATGATGGCCGTCGTGTGTCTGAGGGGACCTATAAATGGCTCCGTGAGATAAAGGGCGGAAGATTCTTTCTTCCAGACATGGAGAGGATGTTCCCGATGTCCTACTTTCAACACATGTCTGTTCCCCGAAAGATGGAATGGGACATTTCCCAGTATATCCCTGAGATCGCCCTTGGTGACTTTGGCCTCCAAAAGGTAGACCGCCATGATAGTCATGACGGTCAGTTGTCGGACTGTTCCCTGCGTCGTCCAAGCCTGAAATCCCAATTGGAGAGATCCCGGAGCTTGCTACCACCTTCCTCAATTCCTTCATAGAAGCAGGGGGTGACTATCCTGTCGACTTCCGTACGTATGGATGGGTCCATTCTCCAGAGAATTACTGGTGGGGCAGGATGGTGGGTTTTGTCCTTACCAATCTTGAGGGGCCGCTGAAGCGTGTGGGGCTGTACCCAGCAGTCAGGGCCGTGCAGTGGGGCGTCCCGATGAGTTCCCATAACTTCTTTGGGATTCTGGAGCGCTACAATCCTCGGACGGGGACATTCTTTACTCCGGTTGGAGAGATGGGCCTTGCCCTACACGAATTGTATGAGGTCTCCGGTTTGTCGTCAGGGGATATTCCTTACGAGGAATTTGTCCCAACCACCAGGGAGCTGCGCCTTTTGGAAAAAGAATCTCCTCAAGTGTATGAGACCTACTGGGAGGTAATGTGCCATTTCTACATCTGCGGTCAGACAACTGCCTGGAGGTCAGGAGGCGTCAAGCAACTATCCTGGGCTGATTATCTGTTTAATAATGTCAGCAATAAAGATCTCCCAGTAATCCGACTAGCTCCTAGTTCTGGTGGGGAAGTTGAAGACAGGATCGACGCAGCTTCTGACAAGTTCTACACCACGGAGTCGAACGAGGACGGCTTCGACCCTGACTTGGTCTTTGAGAGCTTTCACCATCAAGCCCGGACCCCTATTTCTGATCAGGCGCTGTTGGCGGGCTTCCTGATGTTGTGGCTGAAGAGGTGTGTGGTGCCCACGCTACCACATGAAGTTATTGTGGCAGATGTGGTGTACCCGGCGGTACTCTTGGCTCATGGCCACCCCATAGCCCTTCTTCCCGCCGTGGTGGCTGGTATTCAAAGCGGGCTGCGGGTGTTGACCAAGAGCTTCTGCGGACCCCCAAAGACTGCTAATTCTCGTGGGGAGCCGTATACCGACTCAGAGGGGAACCCGACGGTGAGGCACCCCAACCCGCGAATTGAGCTGCCTTACACGTACCTCATGGCTTGGTACGTGATGCATTGCCCATCTCTAATGACGGCGGCGCGTGGGAGCGTGGATCATATCCCATTTGTGCAGCGGCTAGAACGTTCAGAGTGGCATGACACCTACCTGTATTACATTAGGAAGCGTCTTTCCTGTGCCGCCAATTACCAGCTCAACCGCTGCTTTCCAGAGGTTCAAGGTGCAGCCCCCGGGGAGCTGTTCACGGATGTCGCTGGGCGGGATGACTTCTCGCAATTGCCTGCTGGAGCCTTCTGGTGGTTGATCAATATACGACCAGGATATGTGCTGTTTCGCCAAGGAACTTCCTGCACTATCGAGCCGTATATGCCAAGTCGTTTTGCCCGACAATTTGGCTATGATCAGCTTTACGTCGGGAATCCCAATGCTCAACTTGCCTTTGACGGGAATCTGTTCGAAGGCGCTCGGGCTTGGTATTACAGTGTGGCTGGAGGGACGGGAGCAACGTTCCATCTACCCGACGAGGCGCCTAAGTGCCGTATGAGCTTCAGCTTCTGTATTTGGTACTCCCAAGCCGGCCAGACGCCAGATCTTATTCCGGAGTCTTCATGTCTTGAGAGTATCAATGCCAGTCTCGAGGAGAGGTCTGAATCCAGTAAACGTACTAAACTCCTCGACCAGTACCTGAAAGCTCAGAGGGAGGTCGAGAAACGATCGAGGAGGGAGCCCCCAGTAGTGAGGGCGGCACCGCGACCGGCAAGGGCAAAGCCGCAAGCGACGAGGGCGGAGCCACCAGCAATGAGAGTGGAGCCGCGACCGGCAAGGAGGTCGAAGCAATTGGCGAGGAAGCGTCGTCGACGCTCTGCTTCTGTAGTTGAGCCTGCCCCAAAGAAGGCTCGGAGGGACTTAACGGCTGAAGTCTCTCAATCCAGAGCTATCTCTGCTGGAGTTGAGGTTCCTCCTGAAGGTGTCCCTGTTAGAGTTGAGGAACCGCCGGAAGATGAAGATTTTCCAAGCTTGGTCCGTGCTCCTAGGTCACGCAGCGAGACCGTGGAGGAAGGGGAGCTTGTTGAGCGCCCCCTTATTGCTGGTGATGCTGAGTCACCGGAGATTGACATAATGGCGAAGAGGATGTCGAGATTCCAGGAATCTCAACTCAGCCCGAATTTCCTCCTGCTCATGAAGGGAGAGACGAGGTACAGCAGCCGGGGTCTCCTAGCGTCTTTATTTCCAATCCTCGGGCAGTTGACCCTAGTCCTACCACTGGGGTGATTGGGGGTAAGGCTCCTGTTGCGGAGCTTCCTCGTGTGGCGCTATCGTCTTCTTCGTCATCGGGAGAAAGTGACTTTGAAGATAAAGTCGACTATGGCGATGAACCCGCTCTTCCTGATCAGGGCGGATTCTTTGACGTCTCGGAGGAGGAACAACATGAGGGTGAGCCCTCGATGGCGCCATCGTCACTGGCGACAATTGCTCCCACTGACGGTATTCTTTTCTCCTTCTGTTTAATTCTCTTTTTTCATGTTGAAGAGGATGTTCTAACATTCTTCTTTTGTACTGCAGGGTCAGCTGGAGGTACTGGGGCTCAGCCCGAGGGAGTTGAGGCTTCGGTTGCCGAGACAACCTCAGTGGGGCAGCTGTTGAAGTTGGGGAGCCTTCCCCTTTGCCAGGAGGGGAAACAACCATTGAGGCTGAGGAGGCTCTCACTCCGCCGGTGGAGAAGGCTACTGCTGAAGCTGAGGAGACTCCCCTTTTACAGGACTTGACGCCTCTGGACCTCGAACCTAGTAAGGCAGCTCTGACTGAGGGGGCTCAGGTGGGGAGTCTGACGATCAGCACCCTTCCAGAAGGCCACACAGCTCAATCCTCGGTGGAAGTTTCTGAAGAGGTTGTGCTTACAGCTCCTTCCTTGGTCGTGGAAGCTCCTGCAGAGGCAGCGCTTCCGGAAGCGCCAGTGGGTAGTCTTGCTCTTGCCACATCGACGGCCGGCACGGCTCTTGTGCGAGAAGACCCGCCCTATATCCCTTATCCCATGACAGAAAAAGGGTCGGGAAGCTTCTTAGGTGGTGAAGACATGGGGGAGCTGGCACGTCAGATGGTGCAACAATTCTTCACCTCGATGGGATCATGTATTGATCTCATCTTCCGTGGACACAGCACCTTCCAGTTCGCCCAGAGGCTTCTTGAAAATATGGCCGTGAGCGTCGAATTGGCGGGAGGCCCTTCACTTGCCAGGGCATGCCTGCGGGTGGTAGAGCAACTTGGAGATAACCTGCGGGAGCTGGAATCTTTGGAAGATGCTGGTTCTTCCGGTGAGGCCCAGGCCATCCTGACTAGGCTCCTAGCTGCTCAGGAACGGGAGCGACAGGAGGCGGAGGCGCAGATCACTGCCGGGGTCCGTGACCTTGAATATTCCAAGGCTGAATTTCAAAAATTAGCCGGAGATTCGAGGGAATCTGAGCTCAGTGTGCAGAGCACGGAGCAGGTCATCCTCAGAACTCGGGACATTATCGCCAAGGCGGAAGCTGTTCTTGTGCTTAATGAGGAGAAACTTGTTTCCCTCAAAAAGGAGCTTGAGGAGCAACGGGCTGCTACGGCGCGTGCTGAAGAGAGTCTATCCCTGCAATCTTCCAGGGTGGAATCTCTGCGGATGCAGCTGGCTGCCAGAAGTTTCTTATCTGAGGCGGAGCTGCGGGACCGGGCTATCATGGAGGCTGAGAGGACGCGCCAGCGTGAGATTCACCGCCTTAGGGAACAAATCCGTTCCTTGGCGAACCAGGACATTTAGCCTTATTTTCTTCTTTCTTTTTTTTTTGTTGTAAAGAAAAGGGACACTCTATTTATTAAGAGTGTTTGTATCCACTTCTATCATTTTTTTGATATAATAGAAGTTTTCTTTAAAGCTTTTTGTCCCAATTTCTTTGTCCTGTTGTGGATGAGTCCAACTCTTGATCACTAGTTGTGATTACTGAACTTAGGTAGGGCTTAGTTCTTTTAATGAGACGCGGTCTTGGCGAGACGCGGCATTAATCCCACAGGGTGAGACGCGGTCATCAGTCTACCGGAACTTAGATTTCACTAAGTCCTTTTACTGAGACGCGGCGGCGATCACAGAGTGAGACGCGGTCGTCAGTCTACCGGAACTTAGATTTTTACTAAGTCCTTTTACTGAGACGCAGCGTCAATCATAAAGTGAGACGCGGTCATCATTTCGTAAGAACTTAGATTCTACTAAGTCCTTTTGATGAGACGCGGCGTCAATCACAAATGAGATGCGGCGTCAATCAGAAGATGAGACGCGGCATTTGATCCGTAAAGTAAGACGCGGCTGTCAGTTCCTGGGGTGAGACGCAGCGTCAATCACAAGGTGAGACGCAGCTCTGAATAACGCAGATCTGTCTTGTGCGGATCGGGCAGACGCGAGAGATGCAGCCTTGTCTGCTGAAGGGACGCGGTTTTCCCATCTGCGTCTAATGTGATCTGACTCAAGATTTTAGGAGATCTTTGCTCGTCAGGTCTTCACTGTCGATTGGGATTCCGAGTCATCCGTTGATTCCCAAGGCAGTTATCCACGCGTCAACTCCTTATTGGACTCAGGAGTTACTGCCCTTGGACGCAAAACCGATGCGGGCGGTTGAAAACCGGCGCTTGCGACGGTTCCCAAAGCGGCGTTCCACGCGTCAATCCTTCACTGGGCCTTGACAATCGTGCGTGGCGGTTCCAATTAACGCCTCATTAATGGCAGTTATTAGGGCCTGCCTATAAATAGGGTGCGCTCCCCTTCTATAATCCAAGCTTGGATTATTTCTCTTTGGTGGATTGCTCTGAGAAGTCCCACCTTCTTCAGAAAAGAGTTTCTTGATAGGGACTCCGTCTGCATGGACGAAGGTAATTCCGAGGATGAAGATGACCCAGAGCTCTCACGCTTCGGTTTGGTCTCTTCAAGAAGAACCCCCTCTCGGATCATCTTGGACGCCTGCGTTTGGGTGCAGAGAGGCCAACTCTGGCCAGAGGTCTCTGCTGGGTATGTCCCCCGATGATGTGTATAGCCTGAACTTCGGCATGATGATCTGAATGAAGTCCCGGTGCATTCCTCCTCTGGAATTTGTGCCAGTGACTTCTCTGAATGCAGGCGCTTGACGCTGGCTTTGCCCATTGCGTTTTACTGCCTTGGCGCGTTTCAGACCTGAATCTTGCAACTCTTGTTCACCCAACAGAGAGATGGCAATTTTTGGCGTTCTGAAATTCTTTGCGTCTGGTGCATTAGGCGCGGGGACAAACTGAGGCCGCGTTTGAATCTCAGTTTGACTTGCGTCTGTTTGTCTGTGCGGGTCATTCCCGCGTCTGAAGTCTTGAATGGCTGCCGCGTTCTGTTACTCAGTTTCCTTTATAAAAATGTACTGAGTTCCAGATTTTCTGACTCTCTTGCTTATTCTTTGTAGGTAGGCTTGCTTGTCCTTTTTCAGGTTTGCTGGGCCCCAGAAAGAATATACCGGCTGGCGAACTTGCTCCACATTCGTTTGTGAGAGATTAAATTATGGTCCTCGTCGTTTGTGAGAGATTAAATTATATCTCTGACGAGGACCCAACCCTCGCCAAGGTCTCTTCAGATCTGGTGCAAGAGATGGATAGGCCGAGTATCGGCGAGGGTGGTCCGGCGGTTACGGTGGCGGAGAAGATCCTCTTCCTCTCCCAACTCCAGAAGTGACATCGAGGACATTCCGTTGGATGGCCTGCTGGGGAAAGGGATGGTGATGAATGCAGGACTCTCTGCTGCCGCTGGACCGAGTGGAGGGTGGCATCCTTTGTGATGACTCCGAAACTTCTGCTCTCACCCCAAGAGTGACTCCATGTTTGTTGGATGATCTGCTAGGGAAAGGGACGCGCCTGAACGAAGGGTTGCAGGACCTTCTGTTGCCACCGGACCTCAAGAACACCATTGCTCTCGGCTTGATCAGCTAGGGCGCTTTCGAAGTTGGGTCATGCATCAAAGTGCAACCGGTTCCAATTGTGCACCTGGGATCAGATGCAGTTTCAAGGAGTGAGTACGACCTCAGAGAGAGAGAGGGACTTCTTTGTACTCCTTAATTGTAACACTCAATCTTATTGTATAAGAGAGCGTTTTGTATCACTTTCATGTGTTTGGATATGAATAAAAGTGACACTTTTCTTTTTGCCTCTTTCTGTTGTCTTGAACGTTTGTTTTAGAAGCAAAAGAATGATTTGGTGGACCTGCCACTTTATAAAAGAAAGTGACAAGTAGAGTGCGTACCCCCAGTGAAGGTGAACTTTTATCAAGGATTTGGGGATTAACTTGATTTAAGATCAGCTGGGGATTTTGATAGAAGCATTGTTTATCGGTGTAATGTTAACCAACAATGCCTCCAAATGAATTTGATACTCGGTTGGGGAGAATATCAAATGAAACTAGACTCGTGGGGAATCTAGTAAGATTTTTACCGCTAGAGGTGTGATATTAACTTAACGGTTTAGAAGTAGTCTTGTCAGAAGTGTAATATTAACTTGACAAGGACGTGAGTTAGAGGTGTGATATTAACCTAACTCATCAGCATCTCAGTTTTATTTGGGAAAACTGAGGGTGTCACTGTCATAGGTGTGATGTTTAACTTAACAGTGATAGAAATGCTAGAGGTGTAATGTTGAACTTGGCATTAGTCGTCTCGGCTTAAAGAAGTCGAGGAAAGGTCATAGCCATAGGTGTATTGTTGAACTTAGCAATGACTCGGATGCTAGAAGTGTAGTGTTAACTTGGCATCGTCCATTTCAGCTTCGATATGGAAGTCTGAAGAAAGGTGACCATCAGAGGTGTGATATTAACTTGACAGGCACTCGATGTACTGCTTAGAGGTGTAATGTTAACTTAAACAGTAGTTTGTCAGAGGTGTGATATTAACTTGACAAGGATTTGCTTGCGATAGGAGCAATTTGAGGACCTGTCATTCTATTGATGAGAATTGACAAGTGGAATTTGAGGTGCCAGAGTATAGTGTTAACTTGGCAAATTTGAGAGTTTGTTACTCTATGCAGGGTTAACAAGCCGGGTTTGTACTCGACAAAGAGTATTCATTACCAGAGGTATAGTGTTAACATGGTAATGATTGCATTTTATGGTCCTACCATTCTATGGATGAGAGTTGGTAAGGGATTTTGGAGGGAAGAGTGGAATTAAGTCCACTTAGGATTTTTAGCAAATCCTCAGCTGTCAACGGGTTGTCATGCCTTTACCAACTACCGTTTGAGTCGGGCTAGCCATGCTATTCCCCTCAGCATGATGAGTTGTCGAAGACTTATGTTGGACTTAAAAGCCAACATTTTCTTCTATCCTTAGCCGTCGGAGGCGTCGGATCAAATGGGAACGTGTCCCTTAGGATTTTAGCAAATCCTCAGCTGTCAACGGGTTTGTCATGCCTTTACCAACTACCGTTTGAGTTGGGCTAGCCATGCTATTCCCCTCAGCATGATGAGTTGTCGAAGACTTATGTTGGACTTAAAAGCCAACATTTTCTTCTATCCTTAGCCGTCAAGGGCGTCGGATGTTTGATCAGAGGTGTATTTTTTAACTTGATCGGTGGAAGAATGCCATCTAGGGATAGTATTTCTTCAGGAATTTGCCATTGATTGGCATCATGAGTGTATCGCCATTTGAGGTTATGAGGCGATACGATCCATTTGAGTAGACTGACTCTACCACAAATGGTCCTTCCCATTTGGGTTGGAATTTTCCTTTCGTCTTGTGCGTCATGACCATGGGTCTTCGGACGGCTAAGACGAGGTCGCCTTTCTTGAAAGTTCGGGATTTGACTTTCTTGTTGAAGGCTCTGGTGATACGAGCTTGGTAAAGCTCGATTTGTTGGGCCTGCAGACGCTTGTCGTCCAAGGCTTCCAATTCTTGGAGTCGCTGTCGATGCTTCTCCTCTGTTGTCATTTCCGCTGTCAAGGCGACGCGAAGAGATGGAATTTGGATTTCCAGTGGGAGGACGGCTTCGCATCCGTACACCAAGGAAAATGGCGTGGCTTTAGTTGGGGTTCGCACAGTCGTGCGATAGGCCCATAAGCATTCGCCCAACTTATCGTCCCAGTCCCGTTGACTTTTCGAGACGAATTTCTTGAGAAGCTTGCCAATAGTCTTATTGAAAGCTTCTGCGAGGCCGTTAGCGGGCGGATAGTATGCCGTTGATGACACACTCTGGATTCTGAACTTGGCGCAGAATCTCTGAAAAAGCCTGGCTGATGAACTGGGGTCCATTGTCATGGACAATCCGCCGAGGCACACCGAAGCGGTAAATAACGTGATGTTTCACGAACTTGATCACGTTAGAAGATTTCACCTCTTTCAAAGGGATAGCTTCGGCCCATTTTGAGAAGTAATCGGTTATCGCTAGGATGAACCGATGTCCCTTTGATGATGGTGGGCTGATAGGACCAACCACGTCCATCCCCCACATTTCGAACGGCCAGGTAGAGGTCGTAGAGTGGAGGTATCCTGGTGCTTGATGGATGAAATCGCCATGTATTTGACAGGCGTGACATCTTTTGGCATAGGCAACAGCATCGGCAACCATCTTGGGCCAGTAGTAGTAACCCAATCTTTGGAGTCGGTTTGCCAACTTCGGGCCAGGTTGATGAGCTCCACACGTACCATCGTGGGCTTCTTTCAACACTTCGTGGGCTTCTTTTGTTGAGAGGCACCGGAGCAGGATCCCGTCATGTGATCTACGATACAATGTTCGCGAAATCGCATTGTAGTAGAATTTGGAGGCTTTCCTTCGGATGGCAGTCGCCTCCCTGGTGTCTCCGGGCAAGATGCCGTATAAGACAAAATCAATGTAGGGGAATCGCCAGTCTTTAAGCTCTGGATCGATCGACACTTCAAGTGTTTCCTTACCGCGACGATCTCCGTTGACCTCTGGTAGTCTCCGAGGGGACTTTTTGGGCAGTATAGGTCGTGGCTATAGACGAATACCTTCTCCATTGCTCCAGCTGGAAGAGCTAAGGAGGCAGCAAGGGATGCAAGTGCATCTGCATGCGCATTTTGCTTGCGCGGTACATGGTCGATGTAGAAGTTTGAAAACCTCTCGGCCATGTGGATTGTCGCGTTGTAGTAGGGTACTAGATCTTCATGCCTGACCTCATACTCTCCGCGAACTTGGCTGACGATGAGTTTAGAATCACCGTATGCCTCGAGATTTTTAACGCCAATCTCATCGGCGAATTGCATCCCAATCAAAAGAGCGTTGTATTCCGCCACATTGTTGGAACAGGGCTCGGTTAACGAGATAGCTCGGGGAATCACGTAATTTTGTGGGGAGACGAGTACCACTCCTACCCCCGCTACTGTGTGTCCCTTCGGGCTTGCCCTTGATGCACCGTCGAAGAAAAGTTGCCATACTTGACTTTCGAACGACGTCTGAGCTAGGCAGACTTCGGCGACCTCATCTGGGAGATCCTCGTAGAGTTTGGCTGCCCTGGGATCTGGGTGTTCAGCTAGGAAGTCCGCCACCGCTTGTCCTTTAATGGCTTTTTGTGGCAGAAAATGCATCTCATATTGTGATAGCAATATGGCCCATTTTGCCAGCCGGCCATTTAGTGAAGAAGGCTTTGTCATGAGTAACCTCAGGGGGTTGACTTTGGATATGACATTTATGGTTTGGCCCACCAGATAGTGTCGCATTTTCTGAATGGCGAACACCAGTGCCAAACATTCCTTCTCGATCGGGTTGTACCGATGTTCGGCTCCGATCATCGTTCTACTTAGGTAGTAGATTGCTTGTTCTCGCCCCTGGTCATCATTCTGAGCTAGTAGAGCTCCCAAAGAATGATCCATTGATCGGACGTACACCAGGAAAGGCTTTCCGGATACCGGAGCTGCCAGGACTGGTGGTTGGGTGAGGTAGTGCTTGATCTCCTCAAATGCTTGCTGGCAAGCGTCGTCCCAAATGAACGAAACGCCCTTCTTCATCAGCTTAGCGAAGGGTTGGCATCTCCCGGAGAGATTTGAAATGAATCTGCGGATGTATGCCAATCGTCCTTGTAATCCTCTGAGCTCCTTGAGGCTTCTGGGGGGTTGCATCTCTTGGATAGCACGGACTTTCTCCGGATCCAAATGGATTCATGTGGAAGTCACAACAAACCCTAGGAATTTGCCACTGGCTACCCCAGGAAGGACTGGTGGGGTTCATCTTTAATTGATGAGCCCGCATGATGTCGAAGACCACCTTCAGATCAGCTATGTGATCTCCTTTAATGCGACTTTTCACCGCGATGTCGTCGACATAACATTCCACCGTTTTGCGTATCTGCTGATGGAAAATGGCATTCATGGCCCTTTGGTAGGTTGCCCCCGCATTTTTCAGACCGAAGGGCATGACGGTGTAGCAATATACCCCTAGAGGTGTCCTGAAGGAGGTGTGCTTTTCGTCATCGGGATACATCTTGATTTGATTATATCCTGAGAACCCGTCCATAAAGGACATTCGCTCGAATCCACAAGTATTGTCAATCATGACATCTGTGATTGGCAATGGGAATTCGTCTTTGGGGCAGGCCTCGTTTAGATCACGGAAGTCGATGCAGATCCGGATCTTCCCGTTCTTCTTGGCGACGGGGACGATGTTGGCTACCCAATCGGGATGCTGTTCCTCCCTGATAAAGCCGGAGTCAATAAGCTTCCTGACTTATGATTGGATTGCCTCCATTATCTCTGGACGGAACCGTCGCTGCTGTTGTTTAACAGGCTTCATGTCCGGATTGATGTTGAGGCGATGCATAGCCACTTGAGGATCAAGTCCAGGCATGTCCTCATAATTCCAGGCGAAGACATCTATATACTCTTGTACAAGAGATATTAAATCCTTCTTCTCTGAAGGTGACAGGCCGTCACTTATGAAGATGGGTTTAGGATTGGTTCATCTCCTAGGTTGACTTGAACAACCTTGTCTTCTGTGGGTGGCTCACGCTGTTCAAAGCGGATGTCCCAAAGAGCATTCAAATGTCTGATCCAAGGGTCTGTATCAGATTGGATCATTTCTTCATCTTCATCCTCCAGATGGCTTGTCGAAACCATGTTTACTGAAAGCCCTTTGAAGATGTTGCCGACACTGACATCTGATTCCCACGACGACGTGTCTGATGAGCAGTCATGACTTGACAGTCTCTCCGAATCAGAGGCTGATGGCACTGGAGTGATATATAGCCCAACCCCCGGCGCGTCCGATGATAGTAATCAGGGGTTTTCCCTTTCGGTACAAAGGATCGAAGCAGTGTTCTTCTTCCTTTTCCGAAGTTCAACACAGGCCTGTTGGTTAGATCATACCCCATGCGCTTCATCATCTTGAGCGTTCTTGGTTCATAATGATCGAACTGAGGGGATTCATCCTCACCTTCCGATTCTTCGTGGGGCATTGGTTCAGATGCGATTCGCCCAAAAAGTATTGGTCTTTGGCCTTTTCGTCTGGCTGGAACCATGAATACAGACTCTTGCGCGTCACCATTATCTTGGTATGTCCCGAAGGATGATTTCACTGGTACATGCAAAGATGTCAAAGCATCTATTGCCGACCAGAGGTCATCGTCCACGTCGGTAGTGGTATCCGACGGTATTGAATCGGAAACATACACAGGAAAATACGCAAAGTCTAAATCTTCATTAATGTACCAACCACCCGCATCGTCGGTGGTATCAACATCGAGCTTATTAGTGCTCTTTACAATGGGCTCCAACTCCCACAGGCACTCTTCTTTCTCAGGCTCAATGTCAGCTTCATTACCAGAGTCTGGCTCCTCTGGTTGTGGGGTTTCATTAGTCTCCTCCGGATCCTGATATAAGAGGGAGTCCGTGAAATAATTTTCAACCCCTTTAAACGGATGCCTTTCGGCAATCAACGTTCGGACCTGTCCACTCTCGTCAATGTATTTCATGACTTGGTGGAGAGTAGAGGGAACGATGGAATTGCGGTGAATCCATGGTCGTCCCAGCAACAGGTTGTAGGAAGTGTCCGCGTCAATGACGTAACACGTCACTTCTGACTTGAGGCTCCCGATCTGGCATTTGAGCTTGATCTTCCCATCGGGCGGGAGCTGTTGGCATTGAACCCGTAAATAGTCGTCTGGGTAGGGCTCAGACGATGGGTAGGAATGCCTAGAAACTGCATAACCCGGCGAGGTATGATACTCAGCGCGGACCCTGGGTCTACCTGGATGCGGTTCACCTCGGATGACCCAATATACCCTGTGAAGTATAGGGGTCGGTCATGCTTCCCTTTAACCTGCATGTCGTGTTGTGAAGGTGATGCAGGGAGCATTTGGGGAGGCGTGGAGGCAATCCTCTACATCTTCCTCCCTTGGCACACGAGTCATGAAGACCTCAGCATTTGCCAAAGCTTCTTGTAGAGCCTCTCTGGTTGACTTTGATAGCCTCAGGAGCTCATACAAGGTAATGCGTGCCGGGATGTTGGCTAATTGAGCCAAGACATCAAAACTGTAAGGTGTCGAGGATCCTTCCGTTACACCTTTTAGAAGAGCCCGAGAAAACCGGGTTTCTTTTGTTTCTCCACAGGTGGTTTCGTGGAGGGCTTGGCTGGTTCTACGGCTGGTTGCGGAGAAGCCGCTGCTGTCTCGCCGTACTGCTTCAAGTATGCCTGTCCTGAACGGGTCCCTGCCGTAGGTTGGCTGGGCTCTGCGGCCAGGACTATTGTTTCCTCTTCTGAGTCAGTCAGCGAGGGAACATCAGTGTCCGCTTCTCGAGAGGAGGCGCATATCACATGGCAAGATGAAGCCTTCCCTTTGCCTTTGGACTTCCTGTTGGTCACAGTCGTCCATTGTTGCTCGTCGACGAGGTCAGGGTGGACCCACATGATTTCCCCTCGAGGTGTAGGGACGGGTACCAAGCCTTTCTCCTGCTGCTGATGAGGGTCTGTGTTGACCACCCTCAGTTCTCCTTTCGGGACAGAGATCACCCCCACGGGTGTCGGGGGGTCGTGTCCCAAACTGGAGAATCGACGTCATGTTGGCCGTCATCTTCTTCTGCTCCGGTCGGAGTTTTAATACCTCCGCGTCAATCAGAGCTTGAAGGATGTCCTTAAAGACATAGCAGCTTTTGGTAGGATGTCCGAGCATCCTGTGGTATAAGCAGTAGGTGGGATTGTCGGTCTTGCCGACTTCCTCCGGGCGCCTAATTTCAGGGAGCTTCAGTCGATTGCTCTTGTTGAGTAGTTTGAAGAGCGAATCGACGTGTTCCTCCTTGAAGGAATACTGCTTGTTGGGGCGTGGCTGGCTTGAAGAGCCACTTGCCCTGCCTGTTTGAGGTTTGGTGGGAGATTTGGTCTCCGTCGCCAAATTATCCTTCCGCTTGGTTGGAGGGAGGGATGTGTTGGTGCACGCCTTGTCGACCTCTCTGGCCTGGGCTTGCCTTCTTCCGCTCTGACGCGGGCGACAATCTCCTCAGCCTGTTCACCTTGCTGGACTAATTGTTTCCAGGTGCGGCTTTCAGCAACTCCTATTTGAGCAAGGAGTGAGGTTTGGAGATTATGGCGACATGTTTCCACCAGGGTGGCCTGGGTCATGCCGCTTGGACATCGGAGTGCCATGTTCCGAAATTTCTACGAAAGACTTGACGGACTCTCCCTTTCGCTGTTTTGTAGCTAAAAGGGTAGGCATTGTGACCTCCGAATCATCTTCGAAGAAGCGTGTTAGAAACAGCTTCTCCAAGTCGCCCCAGTTCTTGATGGAACCTTCGGGGAGCTTCATGAACCACTCAAAGGCCAACCTTTCAGGGTGCCGATGAACAGTCGCGCCAGGATGGCATCGTTATCTACCACATTCCCGGTCTGGGATTTGAAGTAGTAGATGTGCTGGTTGGGTGACCCCTTCCCGTCGAATGCTTGGAGAGTTGGAGCCTTGAACTTAGGAGGGTACGGGACTAAGTCCCACTCGGCCGGATAGGGCCGGACTACTCCAGCTTCTTGGAGGCCTTTACGGTTGGTAAGGGCCTCGAGGCGCTGCTCCAGTTGACTCATTCTTTCAGCATGAGCCTTTCCCGGGGTCTGGTCGCTTCTTGCCTGCGACGAGGGCTTGGACACATCCGAGGTAGATCGTCGTGTCTCGTCAGAAGATTCGGAGGGTGGGCTTCCTCCCTTTCTCCCTTTCCCCTTCGGTCGTCTAGGAGGAGATCTCGCTCTTTTTCAAGCAATTTCTCAAGCATATGCTTGAGGGAGTCAATGGATCTCTGTTGAGAGGCGATTATATCCATCTGGTGCTTCTGCGTCTGTTCTAAACGCCTGGTCGTCTCCTCAGGAGTGTCGGCCATGTAGGCGGAAGCCTCCTTCTCGACGGAAGAGTTGAAGCCTGCGACTCCACTATAGCGGAGTGAGAACCACCCATTCTAATGCCGCGGGCTAAGGCATTATAGTCAATTGGGGGAATGGCCCCTGTCCGGGTGCGAGTGTGTTGATACACCCCCTCCGGTTCAGAGTCAGATTCCTCTGAGTTGACCATTAGTTGTTTTCCCTTGCTTCTGCTAGTCATGTTTGCAGTAAGCTCCGGGTATTCATCATCTGAGAAGGTTCTCCTCCTGTGGGAGCGTCTTCTCTTGGCTGATGGGGGAATCAGGGTCAGCTGTCTAATTAAAGACGGCTGGTGCACGCTGACTCGCAATGGCATCCAGAGAGCATCTGGATGAGCTGTGACAGCAGCATGGAGAAGTGGTCTGATTGGCACTCCTTTTCCTTGTCAAATAATCCCTCAAATCTGTGGGAGGGGGATTAAAGAGACTGGTCTCGCAACGTCGACGACGGGAGACAGTCATGTGCTGTTCAGCCTGGACACAGGTTTCAGAAACGCGGCTGTTGCGTCGCGGCTGCGTCACGCGCGTTTGGCGTCTCTGTTGATATGAGACGCGACTTTCGCGTTGCTGTCTGCTGCGTTGGAGCAGAGAGACTTGGGAGAGAGTGGGCTGCTGGGCCCCACGCCTATGGGCGCGTGCTTCCTGCGTTTGACAAGACGCAGAAGCTTCGCTTTGGCGTTTGGCAAGTTGGTCTTCAGAAGGCTCAACTTGGGGAGTCTCGCGTTTGGGTCGCCAAACACGGACCTCTCGCACTGGACGAGGTGCGGGCAAGGCATCGGATCGTACGCTGCGTTCAACCCCAGTCAGAAAACCAGCGGTTCCGACCGAGTGTTGACGCGCGCGTCTTCTCTGTCGACGCTCGGCATTCCGATTGCGCCGTGGAGGAAGAGAGAAGCCAACAACTTCCTGGTTTGTAGAACCAGGGGTGTTTGCCACGCGGGTCTCCTGAGAGACGCTGACGCGGGCGTTCTGTGCGACACGGTCGATCGCACCAGTAGATGTGCCGGGGACCACGCGGGCCTTCAGAGAGGCGTTGGCGCGTGTGTTCTGCGCGACGCGGTTGATCGCAGCAGAGGAGTCTGAGGTTACGCGGGCCTTCTGGGAGGCGGCGGCGCGTGAACCAAACTTGGCACAGTGGGCAGCAGGAGCACCCGACAGAGCCTCAGATTGGGCTTCAGGGGGCTGTCCACTTGAGACCCTGCGGCAGACGCGGGTCTTTGGGCTCTTGGAGCCAGAAGAGAGGAACTCTTCATACTTCGCCTGGTCAAACTCGACGACGAGGGATTCTACCATTTTCCCCTTACGGAGAACGTCATCTTGCACCACGGTGCGCTCGTCAGTAACGAAGGTAGTCCCCAGCGGAGTCGCCATCTCTTGTAGGGTGCCGGAAAATCCTGGTGGTCTGAGAAAGTGGTTTTAGCTGTAAAAGATTTCCTTGATTCAAGCGAAACGATTACAACCAAAAGAACTACTCTTCCCTCTTTTCAGTTACAAGGGAGGGAGGATGTCTGAATCTTCCCTTTGTTAAGGCTGGGTTCTTCGTGTGGCGATGGAGAGTGAATCTTGTTCTCCGTTGACCAGATGACCGTCCTGGACCGTCGGGGTCTTCTCTTCGGTCGGTAGAAAGAGTAACTCAGCTCCGTCTACCAAAACTCTCAAAGAGGAGGTAGGCGAAGAGCGGCTAGTACTCAGTAAGCTCGCTGAAGAGTCGTGCTTCTCTCTTGATGATCCTCCTGCCTGGATTCGATCGGTTTTGATGATGCCTTATCTCAAAGCTCTCTCCCTCAAAACTCCGATCTTCTGCCCAAGTTTCGATCCTCTCAAGCTTCGATCCCCTCTTCATAGCAAACAAGGCTATTTATAGGGGTCTCAGGGGGTGAAGGTGCCTCCTGAAAACGCTCCCGAATGAGGGGCCACTACCCGCTACATGCGCGGTGACTGGCCCCGCAATCAGGGCAGTTGCAACTGAGACGCGGGCGTGGGCCAAACGCGCCTTGAAGTTTGAGACGCGGGCGTCGAGCCAAACGCGCCTTGAGACGCGGGTTTCGGGCCTTCACGTCTGGATGCTGAGGCGAGGGCGTCGGGCCGATGCGCCTTGATGCTGAGACGCGGGCTTCGGGCCGACGCGTCTTGATGCTGAGACGCGGGCTTCGGGCCGACGCGTCTTGATGCTGAGACGCGGGCTTCGGGCCGACGCGTCTGAACGTTGTGACGCGGGTGTGAGAGCCAACGCGTCTTAATGCTGAG